>VHZZ01001399.1:93770-119763 GCA_009801015.1 Silene noctiflora | reverse complement strand
TCTTTTGCCTCCCTGTGGATACGATCCCAACTTCCTTTACTGCATTAGTTTAGGCCAGTTGGTTTATCTTTGATAGGGTTGCGACAGCCGTGTCATTTACCATCCCGAGACTTACAAGATCTATGTCATGACAAATGCAGAATCGGGTTGGAATAGAGTGATCAACGCACCTACCGAAGAAGAGTTTAAACGTGCTTGGTTGGCTTTCTTTCGCAAGTGGGGTCTTTTGGGCAATTATGTCACTAACACTTGGGTTGAGCATGCGACGAAGTTTGTATTATACTATACAAACGAGTGCTTCCATCTTGGCAATACGACAACTTCCCGTGTTGAGTCATCTCATTCTTTATTGAAGGCTTGGTTGAAAAGTAGTCATTTGACACTTGATAGTTGATACCATGTGGTCCCGTATCCACTCTATGCTCGAATGTCAACACTCGAAAATTAGAAAAGAGCTTAAATATTCAAGGAGTAGACCAAGGATAACATCTCGTACATTTTCCTTGTTGCAAGGGAACGTGTCCATGAAGGTCACACAAAAGATGGAGGAAGAACTTTTGAGAGGACTAGGTTTGGGTGTCGGGTTGGAGGATCGATGTGGACACCTGTACGAACGACTCATGAACTACCTTGTGCATGTAACTTGGTTTCTTTGCATAATAGAGGTAGGAGGGTCCATCTTGAGGATATTCATGTCTTTTGGTAGACATTGGTGTACGACAGTCTTGATCAAATGCCGAAAAATGATAATGATGTCTTGGATGAACTACTTGATGGTGTGAGAAATAGTGACCCGGTTTATTGGAGGGCGATCATTGACATGTTGCATGATTTCCAACACCCAGAGGATGAAAAAATTTTGCCGCCCCCTATTAATGAGCATCCGAAAGGTCGTCCCAAAGGTTCTACATCGAGAAACAAGTCCGATTTCGAGCATATCCAAAGGAAATTCGGAACACCAAGCACCGAATTAAGTTGTATGTTAGTTTAATGTCGAATTTTAATTTCATGTCGTATTTTAATTAAGTTGTATGTTAGTTTAATGTCGTATTTTAATTTCATGTCGTATTTTAATTAAGTTGTATTTTAATGTCTTATTTTAATTTAATCTCGTCTTTTAACCGGCTTGTATTTTAATGTCGTAATTTTATTAAGTTGTATTCTACTGTATTGATCGATAAATTGAAAACTAAACTAAAATTGAAATTAAAATAAACTACAATAAAATATCCATACAAAGAGATAAAAAATAAAATAAAATAAAAAGAAAACTAATATTTAAATAAAGAGTCATACAAAATAAAATAACTACTAATCATCTTCGTCCTCGTAGGATGGACGCAAATTCTGAAACAAATAATCAGGGTGAGCTCTCTGCATCGCCTCTGAGGGTTGTTGGTAGACGCTCTTGAAATGCTGACTAAGAGCTAAGGCGACCTCCGGCTCCTGGTGAAAGCTGACCTCACGAAACTGGAAGCGCTGTGGGRGGGGGTAGAAGCACGGGTGAGAAATCTCCGCAAACCATCTAAGGTACTCATCGGCAACTTCGAAAGGTATAATCGCTTCATCTGACCGATGACGCAACGAAATCTGAGAAGTAAGGATGCCCAAGTCCTATATCGATCTTCACCAAACTCAAGCCTAAAGTTGCCCTTTGTCGGGCGCTGCTCTAGAGACGGGATCTGCATCGGACACGGGATTGTTTGACGATACACAAACTGACGCATGCACCAATCAGGCTGGTACGACTTTACTACATCAAGAAATCTGATAAAACCCGAGTAAAGCGATACCCTACAAGTGCGGTAAGGACATGGACCGTTTGGCAACCATCGGACATGCTCTGCCCTACGCCCGTCTAAACTATGACGGTACAACCGTAAAAGCTTAAGGTCACCCTAAAACCTAGGAACGCGGGTCCAAGCCTCTACCAAAGGTCTCCCTTGAAGATGGCATCCGGCGCCAGGTCCAAACTGGGGAAAGTACTCATTTATCCATGTCTGGAGTAACGGTAGACACCCGCTAACACCAGCAGCCTCTCGGCGCGATGTTATCCCCAACTGTCGCTACAAGTAAGCCAAACAACTGGCACACCAAGCGAACGAATCAACCCGATCAAGATTATCAAGCAAAAGCAACAACTGAGCATTCACCCTATCACCAGTCTTGTCCATGAACAAAGTATGTCCCAATAAAATCATGAGATACGCCCGGAACGAGTCATGGTTAATCCCATCTTCAACAACCTCCTTCAACTGTGTGGTCAATAAACCATCGTTCTTGTAGCGAGATGGTTTAACATCGGCAACTGGAACTCCATAAAAGAGAGCTATCTTCATCCTCAAATCTCGATCATTCTCCTCAACCCTACCATCCAAACACACCCTATCACCACTAGCCGATATCCCAAGAATCCGCTCAACATCATGGAGCATGATACTAATCTCTCCAAAAGGCGTATGGAAAATGTTATTATCCGTCTGCCACCTCTCGATAAAAGCAGTAAGGAGGTTCTCGTCTCGACCGGTGGTAAAAGAGTACCTCAAAACACCAAGCCGACTCGTACCAACCCTACCGGCAACAACCTCGGGGAACACCATATGTCTAATCTCCCTCACAACAGTCGGCCTCTCGTAGCACTTCAACCACGATCTCAACATGTCCGGGTCAGCCTCAGACCAATTACCGAACGCTATATGACCACCAAATATTCATAAGACGAAACTGTTACTCAGACCACCAACAACGGGACCTCTCAAGATCCAAGAAGTATCCCTCCTCGGCCTCGACCTCTCCGTGCTCGAGGAGGTCTCCCTAGCACTCGAATACCGGTCTCTACGATTCCTGGCCAACCTCTGAGTCAACAATCTCTGTGATGCCACGACCCGATACTGACCTCCATCCTCCTCCTCCTCCCCCTGTTCCTCCTCCTCCCCCATCCTCCTTCTCCTTTACGACATGCCGGAGACTACCGGCTAACTGCCGTGACCTTGCCTCCTCCGAATCACTAGCAATGTGACCGAAGGTAGGCATCATCACCGACTCTCTAAATGGTGGTGGCTGTGGGTGCGCCTGCACAAAACGCAAATGTCGCTTGGAAGACGTGACATTCCGGCCGAAAGTACGATCGTGGCCCGAACGTTTAGGTAGCGGAGGTGGAGCTTGCATTATGTTCTTTCCTCTATCATTTTGATCACCCATCTGCATTAAACAATTAAAAAATGTTAGAAAATACACGACATCGATTACGAAACGTAAAAAATTACAAAAAAGCGGCAATTATAAGCAATAAACACGGTTAAAAAAAAAATTGACCGAACCGTGGACGAAATATCGAGATTCAACAATTGACCATGGACGAATGTTAAAATTCAACGTGTGACCATGGCAAAATGTTGAATTTCAACATTTGAACATGGTTCAAACGTTGAAACTCAACGTGTACCACGGACACCACGTTGAAACTCAACGATCACCTTGAAACTCAACGATCACCATGGACCAAACGTTGAGTTTCAACGTCCAACCATGGATCACACGTTGAATCTCAACGTTTGGCCTATGATCAATATTTGAGTTTCAACGTTTGGTCCTTGGTGTTCTTCCCCTTCCCCAAATTCGCACCCAATCGACGAAACAACAACAAAAATCGACACAAAATCTAACCTATTTTGCCAACAACACCACCCTAATTACAAACAATTATAAAATCAACAATAACAAACAACTAATTAACAAAAAATTACCAACAAACAACTAAGCCTAATTCAAAAGCAATTCAATTAAATAATTCAACTAATTACAACTAATTACAAACAATTACATCCAAATCAAAGTCATATAATCGTTTAATAACATCAATAAGGAAAGGGGAAGTGAAATAACCAATTAAAAACGATTAAAAACTAAGCTAATTGAGAAAAAAAAATCGTGAATAGTACTTACGGTGTTGGTGGCGGCGGGGTGGCGGCGGCGACGACGTGCTGGAAGTGGTGGTGGAGGGTGGTTGCCGGCTAGATGGTTGTGGTGTTGGTGGAAGTTGGGTGAATTTTGAGAAGTTAGAATTAGAGAGAAAAGAGTGAGTTAGTGAGATGTAGATGGGTAGTTTCGTCTTTAGGAATGAAAAACGTCGACGATAATTATTAAAACGTCGACGATGTTTTACAATGCGGTGTCAATAATTACCACCCCTGTATATTTCATTTTTGCCCAAAATCTAAACTAATTTTTCTTCTTCATTCTATACCAACATTTTGAATACGGAGTATATATTTTTTTTGTCAACTCCGTGCTATGTATATTTTATTTTTGTGAATCTTTTCACTATTAAATGCCAAAATGATTTTACCCGAATCTTTACCAGTTTACCCCCCATCAAATACAAAAATATATAAGCAGATGACATAAATAATGTAACCCAAAATCCAAATCGGGGCTAGTAGTTCATTGTGGAGTCAATACTCAATAGCCATGGACGTAGATGCACAAGAAGAATACCTTGACGTTCTTACTAACACTGGTCAAGTTACCGGTCGTAGTAAACCCAGGTTCATTTTAATCACGTTACTCAATTTCTCAACTGCTGTATTCATTTTTAGTTCCGTCTCGTCTTGGTTATTTGTTGACCTTTTATATTCATTGTCAGGGGTAGTAAACAAATGATCCAGAGTACTTGTTTTATACTACTGCTACTTTAGATTCAGACGTCTGTTTGTGTTTGATTTGAATTGAGAAGTATTGTCAATCGATACGATGAGTATTGAGTAGGATGTTTGATTTGATTTATCGAAACGACTATTTTTGTTATAGCGTTCTCAACAAGTAGCATGTGGTGCATAGTGTCGGAAAAAAAAAATACAGTTTGACAATGGGAATCAAATGGAGACACTATATATGAGACTGAGACTCAGGGAGTATGTATATATTAATGTCCGCTTTGGCTTGAGCAGCAATGTTGTTGCTGTTCACCTGTTGTGGTAACTTATTCCGCGGAATTTGGAACTTGAGTTGATTTTATCTTCTTAAATGAAAATCGTGCTATTGTAGTTTTGGTGAAGATACTTCTGTTTTTCAGTTATTAAGATGCTTGGAGGTCTAAGCTACATGGATTCCTACTAATGCCTTCTAAATTCTAATGTCGTTAGATAATGTAGGTGATGACATTTTTTTTACTTTTTTGTAGGGGAGAGGTGCATAGAGATGGGGACTACCATCGAGCAGTTCACGTGTGGATTTATTCTGAGAGTACAAATGAGTTACTGCTTCAAAAACGTTCTGACTGTAAAGATTCCTGGCCAGGCCAGTGGGATATCTCAAGTGCAGGTCACATATCTGCTGGCGACTCATCTCTTATATCTGCCAGGTGAAATTTGTCTTTGATACATTTAGTAAAGCTGTGCGTTGTTGCCTGGTCTCCGTACTTCTGCTCAAGTAGAGATCCTGTAGTTCGGTTAGGTGACAGTTTATGTTTGATGTATAGCATCTCCTATTTTAAAGTGATCCCATTTGTTCCCTCTGACCAAGTGTAGAGAGACAATTTATGTTGTTGAAAGCCGTGTCAAGTTTCACTAATGATCCCAGATCTTATCTCGAATATCCTGCAATCCGCAGTGTTGTTTTTGAAGGATTGGCCCACTTGCAGATTTGTAGCATTTAGTAATCCTTGCCCCCCTGAAACCATTTTTACCGCTGATAACAAAGCTGATTGAATGGGCAGTTTTAGTTGTAATCTTGATGCAAAGTGCAGCTGACAATTCTGTGGAAACTAAAAACTCAAGTTTAAAGGGTCGGCTGCATATGGTTGTTTCTGTAACTAAATCTAGCTGACTGAAGTGTATTGAAAACCCTCCTTTTTTACCGAGTACTTTTGTTTGTTGTTTTCGTTTTTGTTTGTCTGACCAATTGATTTGTTGGTCATTTTTAGTAATATCTGTAAACTATGTTGGGAAGTCACATTCATGTCTTGAGCACTTTCTCAGTTTCTCTAAACTCTTGCAGGAGGGAACTTCACGAAGAGCTAGGTGTCAACCTTCCAGAGGATGCATTCGAATTGCTGTTCGTTTTTCTGCAAGAGTGGTTCGTAATCTGGTTTTACTTATGATAGTTATTATCCCCGTGGCTTTGTTTTTAGTTCTTTATTATCATACTCTGATTTGTCTGCTTACTGAGTTTACTCATGTTTTCAAATCCAGTGTTATCAATGATGGAAAATTTATCAATAATGAATTCAATGATGTATATTTAGTGACCACTATAGCACCTATTCCTCAGGAAGCTTTTACTCTTCAGGTAAAATTAGCTTTATCAATCAATGACATTGATTTGTTCTAATTGTGCAAGACAATATTGAACCTAGACATGTTAATTGTTATATCGTCTGCCAAACTCCCAATCAATCAGTTCATTAGTCGCCGTCTACTCCACACAATCACTTTGAGAGCCAACGAGATGTTAGGAAAATTATTTTGTTCCAGAAAGACTCGAGACATCATGTGATGTGTGAGATCCCATCTTACTTTCAACAAGAAATCACTTGGAATGTCCAAGGTTCATAATTCTTATTAACTTTCTTCTCCATTTCTTTCCGAAGGTAGCATAATAAATTTGCAAGTTCCTTAATAATGACTGTAGAAGAGCCCACTGAACCTTAAAGCCACCAGTCTCGTAACGCTGGAAAAGGCTATTGCTAATCATTACTTCTTACACAAATCAGACATATCATGAGAAATCCCCTTGTTTAATTGCCAAAGATGCAGTTCATTGTTGGTATGAGCCTAACTATACATGCCATTTGTGCAAACCTTAATTATTTAGTGTTTGTTTGGTAAAGGTGATGAGGTGATCCTTACTAGATAATTGAAAATGTAGGGAAGAGAAATCAGGAGGAGGGGAGTGTAGTTCAGAACATCTCGTGGTGTAATTTTGTTAATATCCTGAAAAATCAAAACTGCCCTTGTGCGGCTCGTGGCACCTATTTCAACAAAAACTAAGCACATGGTTATGGTGATTACCTTTAACCCTCAACCATCATTTTATTACAGCTTGCCACACCTTATTTCTACAAGTGGAGAGTCCATGTCATGATGATTACCTTCTACCAAACATGCCATAACGGAGTAGTGATCTGCAGTTAACACTCTTAACAGTACAAGAGGATGACTTCTGTATTTGTTGGCACAGTTTAAGTCAGTCAGGTGATATTACCAAAAGGCTAGCCTCAAATACTCTCATTAGATTACCAGTCCTCCAATCACAAAGTAAAATGATTTCATGAAACTGAGTATTTGAAACACTTTCGTGTCCTGGTACATAACCTTGTAAATCCTCCTATAGGCTATAACATGTTCTCAAGTCCTGTAGCATTCAACGTCACAAGATGGAACACCATTTGCAGTTGATGCATGAGTGCATGACATGTATGCAAGAAACTTTCTAGGTTTGATATTGTATCTGCCATTTTTTTTTTCATACTGACATCTCGTTGCAACTTTTTGAAGGAGACAGAAGTGTCAGCTGTCAAATACATATCTTGTGAGGAATACAAAAGTTTACTGGCGAACGAAGATTCTGACTATGTCCCATATGATGTAAATGGGAAATATGGCCAACTATTTGACTTGATCACGCAAAGGTAATTTTAAGTTAATATTGCGTGAGTTTGATATTTAAGCATCCTCCTGCCAGAAAGAGCTTGATAACTATTCATAGAGTATGCCTCCACTTAAATATGTCACGTCTCGAATCTCTTCCAGTATTTGAAAAATTTGCATGTATATTGCTTTAGTGAGATGATTTCTCCGTCTTCTAATTTCCAGTTTGTCTTTTGCTCTTTCTTGGTTTTAATTGATAGTGCCGTAGTGGCATTGTTATTGCTTTCGTATGGAGTTTGTATGTCCAGAGTTTCATATGATATGCTACAAGGTGTGCCTTTTGGTTATCTGGTGAAAACGAAAGTCTGTGTAACTAACTAAAGTTGTGGGTAATAAATAAATAAATGCAAAAAGAAAGAAATATGGTTTTGTCTGGATCACATAAAGTACCATCTACCACCCGAAGAATGGGAAAAGGGGATTATGTAGAAAAGGCCATCCTGCTTGATTAGGCTTCTTCCATGTATAATTTGTATTATCCTTGCTAGGCTAACGTGCAGTTCTTAGGTGAGGATTTGTATCATGCACCGTAGTGATGTTGTGATTTAATTGTCTTTTATTTTACCCTGTACTCCAGGTACAAGGAAAACACGGAAGACCGGAGTTTGGCTCTTCAGAAAAAACTCAATCGTTATGCCCCGATACCTCTTCATGCAGAGGTTGGTTGAACCCTTTACTATTTAATATCTATTCCATTTTCCTGATTTACATGTGCTTGTCTGCGAAAATCGCAAAATACCAAGAAAAGGAGACAGAAAGGGATGTTCATGGTTTTTCTTGTCCAAGTTTATAGATCTCTCACACCTGACTACCCACAACAAACCACCACTCAAGCAGTGCCCTCACAGACCCACCTTCACTGCACCACTGTACACACAACCACTCACATTACCATGACAATACATGAAGACATTCAACACAGAGCCACCTTCAATCTCTTTAGTGGTTTTATATGTCCTCCCCCGTCCTCACCCACATTTTCTTTCTCACCTCCATCACCTCCTAATTTTTCTCCCTTTTCCCCATCCCCTCATGTGATTTTAACCTTTTGGGCTGCTGGGTTTGTGTAAGAGAGGTCAATTCTGGATTTGTGTCGTGCTGGGGTTGAAGTTATTCTTGGAGTGGGCTTAATGCTATGATGATGAGTTTGTTTGGTTTTTCTTGTTTGGGGTGAATAATAGAGGTTTTCAGTGGGCTTAAGTTTGGCTCGATCACCTCATGCCCCAGATCTAGCCTCAGCAAGCTTGCAAAATCCAAGTTTGGGCATGGATTGGTGGAGCTTGACTTGTTAGCAGTTTTGGTTTTCCAGAGTGGTTTTTGGGGGTGGCTCTGTACTTCTGAAGGAACTCAGATAAACTTACAATGTAAATCCCCTACCTCGAAAGACAAGACAAGTGAACACTGAGCTAAGCTTCGTGATGACTGGGCTTAACTTGTTTTGCACCAAGCTCAGTCCAAGTTTGAGATTCATCGGAGTCTAATCTGAGGGCTTAGCGAGACTGTTTTGTTATGTTACACCCCTACTCAAAGGACCTAAAGGACAAAAATTATTCTCCTCTTGGTTCTCACCTAGGATGTTTGGGTCCCACTCCCACCTCTAACTTGTGTTAAACTTTGTCTATCTTGCCAATTCATAAACGTCCTGATGTGTAAGAGTCAATCATCTTCAGCATTTTTGTAACAGAATAATCATTCATATAAATATGGAATTTATCCCCACCCGGCTTCCTTGGCCGGCAGTAGTTGAAGGCTTGTCATATTTTCATTAGGCAAACTCATCTAGCTCTAACATGCTAGATCGGTCGACACGCCAAACTCATATTTTCATTAGGCAAACTCAGTTTTTTTCATTGATTTTCTTTTTTTCATGTCAACCTCCCCCCCACATCCCCATATTTTACTTCCTTCCTGCTGCTCTTTCGCCTCTCACAAAGAAGACATGAAAGTTTTCTTGTTGAACTTTAAATGTCTGAGCTTGAAGATGTGATCTTGTATCGATAAACTTGATATTTATAATGCAGATGGCTGGACTTAATGCTGCTGATATAGAGGCTCTGAAGTTGCTTATTAAAGCTGCAACAATAATGGATGATATATTTCATCAGCAGGTTCCATCTATGGCTTACTTGATATATTTAAGAAGTAATTCAGTTTTATTTTTTTGACTCTTTTAACATCATGGGTCATCGGGAAAAGGCCTTTGTGTTGTTATCACAGATATAAGGCTGTGTACATCCTATGGTTGGGTTTGTGTGTGTGTGTGTGTGATCCCGCTAATGTCATGTCAATTATCTTTTGATTTTTTTTTTTGTAATACTGTATGATGTTTCTTATGTCTAGGGCCAAATAAGAGTTACTTTAGGCTCCATTGTTGTAAGAGGATGTGTCATAATCCTCTATATAACTCTAACCTGTACACATTATGATTCTTCTTTGTACAAGTTCTTTAATTATACCTACCTCAGCATTATCTAGGGCATACATTAGCTTTCTTCTGTGCTCCAACAATTTCAGAACCCTATATGGCTGTATGTGTATCAAGTATGACTAGGTTTGCTTACTTTGCATTAATTGATTCAGGTTTGGGTCAGTAATCCAGCTTTGAGGGATTGGTTAAAGGAGCGTGCTGATACCTCTCTGCTGGATGAGTTGAAGTGGAAGTATTTTGCTATCAACAAGAGCCCTTGGTAATATCTGTCATCCATGAATTAATTTAAGTAACTAGCCATTTCTAGTGGTCTTTACTTTCTGAGTTTGTCTGCACTTTTTTTTTTTACCATGAGTAAATAGACAATGAATAGTAGTCTCACCGCACAATAAAATTATAGATGTATTTACATAAATACCACCTAGGTCGAACAAATTTTTTTTGACATAGTTGCAATTAATGCTCTATATGCAATTGTTATAACAGTAATTATTTTTGTTATTGTTTCTTGTAGTCCTTCAATAATAGGAAAAGGGAAACCACATTTTCAGTGGAGCCAAACACTCATTATTCCGTGGTTCTTGATTAACACTCTTCCTTCTTCACAATTTTCTTTGAGGACTGGGGTAGTGCTGTTGCTATTGTTGTCGTTACAAGATAGGCTTTTTAGTTTTGATAGGAAAGATTGCCCGGAGAAACTTAACCTTTATGCCTATGCAAAATTTTTGTTTGTACTAATAACCTTACCAGCTTACCTGTGCTAGCTTGTTGATACGATGTTTTTGGTTATTACTATATTCGTTTTCAGGACTGAGTCCTGAATATCAGTGTTTTATGTTTAAAACAGCTTGATCTTCTGAGAAGAATGTTCGCTCATTTATGTCAATAATGCTGTGATATCAGGTCTTGTCTCGATGAAAACGAGGCGTATTTGACCACTGCAGATTCTGCGCTTAAGTTGCTTCCTAATGCTACAAAAGCAGTACGAGGCTGGAAAGGCCTTGAGTATAGAGCTGCATTTCCATTAGGGAAACCGAATGGAGCAAATTTCTATCCTGCTGATATGGATAAATTGGTAAGTGATATTTTTTCCCTCTTTCTCCGTCTTAGGTTTTAATGAATATACATATACGATTATGTGCTTAACAGTATGCCCTATTGTCATAAGTATGAAAAACTTATGTTGCTTTGGTATTTCACTAAAGTCATGACTCATGACAGCTCAAGTTAGTCATGCATCAACTATCAAGGATTCAAGGGATGTGGTTGGGTCCAAATTATTATTTATTTACTTTTATTTTATTTCGCACGACTTGTTCAGGATCCGTAAAGCGATCAGTAGATCTTTTTTTACTGTCTACTATTCTCTAATGAGAGATTAGATTCAAGTTTTGGGGGGAGGATTGGGGTCCAGTCTTCAATCAATCTCACGAAAATAATCCACATTTGTTCGGGAAAGAAGTTTGCCTAAAAGATGTCTTTGTGTTGTGTCTCTATGGTTTTATACTTTTCAAAAAGATATGCAAAGGAATTGAAAACCAGTATACTTTTCTTTATGTTTCTTAAAAATGGGCAGAGTTATGTTTAATCAGGTTGTTGCTGGAAGTTTTTATATATGCTGGTGTCAATAATGCTAGCTTAACTGCTTTGCTGACACTCACTTGTCTTTTAACTTA
Source organism: Silene noctiflora (assembly GCA_009801015.1). Lineage (NCBI taxonomy): Eukaryota > Viridiplantae > Streptophyta > Magnoliopsida > Caryophyllales > Caryophyllaceae > Silene > Silene noctiflora. The sequence goes on along the minus strand of VHZZ01001399.1, from coordinate 108,010 downwards.
TCAAAACTTCTACGCAATATATGTTAACATACTCTTACAACAGGAATTCGAATTGTGGAAGAATAGTCTGACTGAGGATGAAAAACAAGATGCAATGGGCTTTTTTAATGTTGTAAAGAGGCGCAGCGAATTCAGTGTAGATTCCCCAACTGATAATGGCAACACAGCTGATACGAGTGCAGTGCATGATCTTTACACTGTTCCATTTTCTCAAGAGTACAAATCTTATCTTACAAAGGCTTCAGAGTTGCTACATAAGGCTGGGGAATTGACCAGCTATCCTAGGTTACTTACAGTCTTGATTTGTTGTTCAGTGACTTTTTTCCCTTATCTATTTTTTACCCTCTTATGTAACTTTCTTTGACGGTTGCAAATGATGATTGCTTTTTGCCGACCCTTAATCAGTTTGGGATTAAGTCTCTCTTAGCATTGTTGTATGCTTGTATCGATGACTTCCTTATATTTGTGAATGGATTAGATGATGAGTGTATATTTTTCTTTTGCAGCTTGAAGAGATTGCTACATAGCAAGGCTGATGCATTTCTTTCGAATGATTATTATGACTCGGATATAGCGTGGATGGAATTGGTATGCAATTGTAATCCTTTTATCTTTTCAACCCTCCCTGTCTTAAATAAATCTCAATATTGATCAGCAGAAGAGTCCACGCCGGCCAGTGAACAAGTTTGGGGAATCCTTGTTCTGAATCATAATATAATCTGGTGAATTAACTTTTAATTTTATATCTAGAAATCATAATTGGACTTTGTGCAATTGATTTTAGACACGTGGGAGGGTGAATGGTAAATCATTAGGGGCCTGAAATGTGTTTCGTCCGTTTTTATTCTTTCTACTTAACCACTTCTAATTCTTTTTCGTAAGTTAGTATCAAGCAGTTTTATGTTTACTTAATGTTTTTTTAAGAGAATGCCAATAGCTTCTAGACATTCTTCCTCATACTTGACGCGTTGAGACGCAATACATTAGAATGTTGCTGATTTTTTTTGAGCAATAGACAATAGTCTCTTCATTCTCTAAAGTTCAGTCTACAAATTTTGACGGTTGAAAACAAACATTTATACAAGTTGCTTAACGTATTTCGTTGGTTACATTGGAATTAGTAGGTTCACTTTGTTGGTTTTGCTGCTGAAGAATTTGAACTGTCTAAAATAGTTGTCTATACGCCTCCCCTTAAAATGTTGTCTTGCTTGAACTAGGGTTCTTCTCATGGCCTTCTGATTCTTTTGACTAGTATCAGTGTAGAAATCTCTATTACTCAATATATATTCGTTTTACACACTAGGGTTTCAGATTATGATGGAATGAAACAAAATGTCTCACTAAATTGTCTGCGCTTTTTTCTTTTACATGTGAAGTAAACTTCATTACTCATTAGATGCAATCCTCAATGCAATTTTAATTATTTGTCTTCTGGAACATCCTCTCAGTATTGTTGACACGGGTTGGGTAACATATATTTGAATTCCCCCCTACCTAACGATTTGCATGAGCTCTTGAGGCGATAGGGTAATGTTGTTGTTGATAGGAAACCTCAAAACAGCAATTAAGTTTTTTTTTTTCCTTCTTGAACTTGCAGGACTCTAAGTTTGATATTACCATCGGTCCTTATGAGACCTATGAAGATGCACTCTTTGGCTACAAGGTGGGGTATTTGTGTCAACTCTACCTTGCTTTGCTTAATTTTCTAGTGGCGCCTTGACAAAATGAAACTTTATGTACAAGATATTGTTGTCAGATTTGGTTGCGCTCTTGCTGCTTTCTACTGGACCTATGATTGTTTCCAGATGATAGGTGTTATTGTGGAAGGATAAAGATGTGTTTGACAAGTACTTAGTGCCTGACAAAGCATTTGTAGTGAGGCTGGGAGCTAACAATCCTTGCTGTAAATGCAGTTTTAGGTTATATCCATTGTGTAGTGCCGTCATTTGACAAGCTTCTTGTCTAGCTCATAAATAATGAAACTTCATGGAGAGAAATATCCACTAATAATTCGAGAAACTTAGGCTTATTCATCTTATTGATTTTGAAAATGTATTCATCGAAATTGTTGGTAGATTTTAAACTCATTTTCTTATAGGCAGTCACTGGCAATGGTAGATAAAAAGGACTGACAATCTGGGCCTAGGGAGATAGTAGGATCACACTACCTCCGTCCCATTTTTTTTGTCTCGGTTTGACTTTGGTGGTCAAACTTTGTCAACTTTGACCATTAATTTCTCCAAATATATGTGAAGATTTAATGTGAAATTCATGTTTGATTTATCAAACAATTATTTTTATGTTATTATTTCGTATTGCAACTATTTATTATTGTGAAAGCTGTTGAAGGTGGACCATCAAAGTCAAATGGGACACAATATAAATTGGATGGAGGGAGTATTTAAGAAACTGCCTAATATAATATATTTGCATTTGCATAAAAATGTTACTCACCCACATTGCATTCCTGAAAATTATCTGGTAATTAGGTTACTTATTGTTTGCATTTGTTGAAGAATAATCTGTAACAACTCGTGGTCCTTGCAAGCTTATTTCTAATCTAAAATGGACCTTGATGTGCATATATTATAGAGTTTGAGGGCTTATGTTTGTCTTTTTCATTGACACACATTTTATCTAATAATTAGTTTGCTGATTTCAAACCATTTATACTAGATGATTATTTAAACTGAAATGTTTTAAAATGATTCATGAACATTTTTAATTGAAACCTAAAAGTTTCTCTTGAACTTTTCCTGTTTCTGTTCTTTAAATTGACTGATAGGGTATAATATTTAGCATACCAACATCGGTGGTTAAGTATTTACTAAGGTCAGCAATTGTTAATCCGTTTTACCTTATTATTATTATCCTTTATTTTAGTAGGACACAATCACACAAATAGTTATCTGTAAATGGAGTGGCCATGGATGAAAGCAGGTCATAGATGATAATTTGATAATGTTGGTTATGTTTGATCTTACTTGTGTTTCTTCCCTCTTACCTCTTCACTCTAAAATTACAGGCTACTTTTGAGGCGTTTATTGGAATTCGAGATGACAATGCTACGGAAAAACTGAAACTATTCGGCGATAATTTATTGGTATTCTTTCGATTTTTTTATGTGAATCTTAGTAACTGTTTTCTGTTCTGTTGCTCTCCTGTTCGAGAAATATTTAAAAAATAATTAAGCAAGGCTGCATGTTCTTGATCTTCTTCATCTTCTTTGTATAGGTATTGGAGCAGAATCTTCCAATGGATGACAAATTCAAATCTAAAAATGTCACAGCTGCTCCTATTCGGGTCATTCAGCTTCTTTACAATGCTGGAGTAAGTTTTTGTATATGGAGTTCACCCCCTGGTGTACTTTAACCATGTTTGCAATATACGGAGTAGCGTTTTTTTTTTTCTTTACTGGTGGAAGTTACTGCACAAGCTTCATCACTGTCGGTGTACTTTGGAATTACATCGTAAGTATCATACCAAAGTTTGTAGAGAACCAGAGTTTATCATAGCTATAAGATTTAGGAATATTTAACTGAGTCTGTCAAAGGGCTCTATCTTACTTATGCTTTGAGGATGTGCTGTAAACATAAGCGTGGTTTTTTAAAGCCTTAATTATTTGGTTATGGAATTGACTAATCAAACTGTGGTACTAGCTCTATGCTTACGACGAAGATCATAGAGGGACTCTTGATTAGGTGTATTGTTTTCTCCTGTCATGAATTCATGATATCAGTTTGCGACTTGTGAGGGTATAACTTATTTAAACAGGCTAATTTTTATGTCCCGTGTTTTCCATTATAATTGTGTGTAATTTTGTTTCTAATTATAGTCCTAACTGAAGTTTTAGCCTAATCACCTCATCTCATCCTTTTCGTAGTATGGGCCGATGTTTGACCTATACGGAAGATAATTTTCTTGTGTGACCGATATGATGAATATAGCGAAATTACAGTTGAACAAAATTTGACTCCATGTTATGCTACTGCAGTAGGGACCATTAGCCATACTGTGATTTAGTACCATCATTGGATTTGGTTGATTTATTCCCTTACAAGATTGTGATGCCCGAACCAAACACATCTTGTTGGAATGCACTTCTCGTTGAGTTCTTGTGATGGCTATTTCCCCTCTCTACTCCAAACAGATGGTCTATAGTTAGACTTGCATTCAAACTGGGCTTATTTTTCTGTGTGTTTTTTCTATACTAGATAAAATGTGAAGTTGCAGTACTGGAGCTACATTATCAGTTAGTAGACTTTTAAAAGTACTAGTTGTATTTCAGGATGTGAAAGGTCCTCAGACTGTTGCCTTCAATTTACCAAATGATGAACGCATAGTGAAAGATCGTGGTACATCAATGGTCATGCTTAAAAATGTCTCTGATGCAAAGTAAGATTTTCAGTATCTGTAACATTTCTTCTTGTCCTTGACTGACGATCTTTTTAACCTCTTGCTCTGATTAGAAAGTTAAATATACCAATGACTCACATTTTCTTAATTAGATTTTTTCTTTCTCTTGATTGACCCAGGTTCGAGCTCATTCTTCTTCCTATAGCCAAGGCATGCATATTACAGGAGCAACAGGGGCAAGTTGACTTTGATTCCTTTTTCACTCATACAATCTGCCATGAATGCTGCCATGGAATAGGCCCTCATAGCATAGTGCTTCCAAGCGGTCAGGAGTCTACTGTGAGATTGGTGAGTCAAAATTAAGTCTTTTTTAATTACCAACAAATACAGTTATGTGGAGATGTAACAATAAGAAGAGTAAGTTGAGGAATAAGGTTTTCAATGTGTTAACTGAAGGGGTTTATATTAAATCAAGAATTTTAAATATATTTGCTCATTTGATTTATACCTGTTTGATTTTATTATATTTAGAACTTAGTTATTTGGTGGGTGAAACAATAAGTACGAGTCGATAAATGAAGGACAAAATTATGTTAATTGAGAAGAGGTATATGATAAATCATAGACTTCAAATATATTTGCTCATTTCATTTCTGCCGGGTTGTTTATATAATATTTAGGTACTAGTTTTAGAATTTAGTTCAGACTTCAGAGCCTTAAATGAAGGCTACTCAGGTAAAATATCTAGGGCAGGAATCAAAATCATTGTTTCAAGCATTTATCCTTAGGATGGAACATTGATGTTTTAGGTTGGTGTCTGGGGTAAGTTAAAGATAAGTGCCAACTTTGACATCCGTAATGAAAGCATCTGGAAGTTGCTGTCACAGTATATAAAAATAAGCTGATGTAATTTTCATCCTTAAAGGTCTGAGGGTCAAATTATGGGAGCATCTTTGTACGGAGATTTTTCTTTTGCTGCCATGTTTCTTCACAAATTATGATCTGTATGAAGCTCCTGTTTCTATGCTTTTCAGCACCATAAGCCACTCTTGGGACCTCCATCTACGTAGAACCCTCATGATTCGTAGTTTGAAGAGCTTTGTTCTTTCATAGTTAGGCCAGATTATGTGAACACTAGGTGTTGTTTGGTGATGGGATGAGTTACATCTCATATACATCTTTCCTTGAACATTTTGTCATACCTGGTTGCCTATTTAATTTGGAAATGCTAGTTTTCTTTGAAAATTCGAGCTTTTGTTTGGAATTTGGCATTCAGTAGGTCAATACTAATGGTAATGCAGCGAAGAATGCCTACAAGTCACCTTTCTCATAATATATGCATGATGTGTTGTAGCAAGTATGAGGATATCTTATGCCTATTTTTGCACTTGGTGGATAGAACAATAACTCAGAGCAGAGAGTTGGGTTTGTCCTTCTGAAATCATCTACCACTTACAGACTTACCATGTCTAGCCATGAGGAAAAAATATTCTTTGGTGATGTGCTTTTATGGGCTAGCAATTATGGCTAGTTTGTATCATAAGTAGTAAAGATTGCTTTTGAGCGGGTCTTTTACTTAGCCTCTTTACGGGCAAAAGTGGCCAAAGCATTGAAGGGAATCCTTTCCACGATTTTGCAACATAATTAGAACAGTTTGTAATTTGTACTTCTATGAGAATGCCTCATCCTCAGTCCTTGTATTCTAGTGATGCATTATATCAACCTGCTGGTGCTTGCTTGCTTTAAATAATTGTCTGGAAGTTAACAATTTGCTTCTGTCATGCAGGAGCTACAAGAACTGCACTCAGCATTGGAAGAAGCAAAAGCTGATATAGTTGGTCTTTGGGCTCTGAATTTTTTTATTAATCAGGTCAGTCATTTTAAGGCTTTTGAATGGTACTTCACAATATATTAGTAACACATATTGCTCTCAAATTAATAGTATCTTTTGATTTCTGAAATGTGACTATTCAGTACCTTGTAATATGCTTATAAGAGCATAATAAATGTAGTAAAAATGTAGTAAAAGCATTATTTACCAGCAATTTAGGATAAGAATAATTTTATTTTGTGATGTAATGAGTTCAAATTTTAATTCCAATGGTCAAGGCATGTCATTGAAAACCAGGAGCAACTGATATTTATGGATTTCGTAATAGTTAGTAGACAGTCATACACATATGTTTTGGCATTACATGCAATGTATAGGTAAACCCTGAGGTCCAGTGCCCTTGGGACATACTTTGTTTATTGCCTTCAAACTTGTATGCCCTAAGGTAATTGAAGATGACCACTCCTAAAATCTTGAACGTCCAAGATTACACTTATCATTGTTGAAAATCACCCAAGAACCACAACTTTATAAAAAGCCTGCATCTTGAGTGGAATTTTAGCCTTCCATATATATGCTTGACAAGGGAATGCGGAACGACACAAATAATTAGACTGCAGGTCCCTGAAAGCTTTCCTTTCTTTAGTATTATTCCATACTCAATCATCCTACCTGTCCAATTTGAATTTCTAGAGAGACATGTATGAGAAAATTAGGTGGAACTCTCTGAAACCTTGAAGTGGTGGGATCCTGCGTTTCCCAGAGAATCAGCGTCACAAACCGCTAAAACCCATCACGTGTCTTTATGGGAATTGGGGGTTAAATTTTTGCATACGCTCTTTTTTTGGTTATAAATAAAAGATAAAAGTGGACACAGTCTTGTGCCATATGCTTGAGGCTTTTACTGCAATAGCTAAACATGTGTTCCATGTCTTATTGTGCCAGGGCCAGCTTCCACGGAGCTTTTGTGAATCTATGTATGTGTCCTTCCTTGCTGGATGCTTTCGCTCTGTGCGTTTCGGGCTGGATGAAGCTCACGGGTAAGCAAATTAATCAAGCTTTAAACTTGTTTTACCTCTACATCTTGTTTCGCTGGAGGGAAAAGGAGAAGGATGATTGTGTTGGAATGAAAACTTTCTATGTTGGAAGGATTTTATTTAACTAAGCAAAAAGGAAATTTATCCTCCTTGACTTCCTCTAAATCTCTCCATTTAAGCACGCGGTTAATTAGTCTTGGCAACTAATTTTGTTTGCCCAAATTATAGAAAGGGTCAGGCGCTACAATTTAATTGGTTATTTGAGAAAGAAGCATTTGTGATGCATCCTGATGGGAGATTTAGTGTCAATTTTGACAAGGTTTGAACTTCTCATTGTTTTCTGTTCCCTATTGTTGATTGTATTTGTTGCAAATATCAAAACGTTGATTGCTGTTGGGTCCTGGTTAAAAAGGTTGAAGATGCAGTCGAGGGATTGAGTAGAGAGATACTGACTATACAGGCCACTGGCGACAAGACTGCTGCCGGTTTACTTATGGACAAGTATTGTAAACTAACTGAGCCATTGCGAGTTGCGTTGGATAAGTTAGAAAGTGTTCAGGTATTATCTCTTACTCTTCGTATGAAATTACGGGATATTAAGATATGGTCATTGCTAGTAAACTGGAAACTACTTGTATTGTGAGATCATCTGCACTATATAAGGCGTTTAAGGAAGAATGACAGTAATAAAAACAAAGATATTCCATTTGTCACACATAAGACTTATGGGGGTATAAGATTACAGACGATGCTCATTGTCTCAACCAATAATTTACATTTTGCTCAGTCCACATTCATTCTCCACCACTCAAAAACATACTTACAAAAATGTAATTATAAGTTGAGACGGGCCAAAAAAGAATGCTTGGAAAAAAAGTTCAGTGGGACAGAGGAAGTATTGTTCAAGACTAAAAGCATTGGGTGTTTTGAAGTGCATGGTTTATTCAAATTGTTCTGTTTTTAATTTTGTGAGCTGTGTTAACTAACACATATTGATCGGTTAATTATTGAGGTACTTGATGTCAGTTTATGTAGACATACACATCGTGATCTCAATTCTTGTTGTCCTGCAAGCCTTACACCTTTGTTTTAGCTAGTCCTTAGACTCCTTACCTTGTGCATTGTTTATGCCTTGCAGGTGCCCATTGATATCGCTCCTTCATTTCCTATTGCTGATGAATTGCTCCCTTAAACACTCGAAACTTGTATTTGTGCCTGATGGAGAGGGAAGTTGCCATCAGAATGTGCCTGATGGTCTTTGGTGTTTTGATACGGTCCCTGTAAATGCAAAGCAAAAAGAGACCATTTCAAAAATCCAACATGGGGTTGTGAACCCTGCGTCTTTTCCCGCCGTCTATGGCACTGGTTGTTTGGTCAGAACTCAGAAGATACACTTGGTTGTAGTTCAAAACTGCTTGGCGTTTTCTATTGTTTTGATTGCAAGGAGTATTGTTTTTTACTCCGAATCTCAGTTATCTCAACCCAACATAAATGTATCAGGTCAATTTTGCATATTACTTTTTGGAATTCAATAAACACGTGCAAAGAAATAAGAAATTTTTTTTTACTCAATGCTTAGAATTATACAAGAGTAATATTTAACAAAATCGGATTAATGTGAAACTTTAAAAAAAAAAAAATGATTTCACCTAACAGTACATCGATGCCTCAAGATCACACCGAAGTCGGGAAAAAAGAGGTAACTTGACATTAAGTCTTTGGCTCCAAAATAAATAAACAAAATTTGGAAAAATCAATCTAAGTTACATCCTAGTTGTGTGTAGAGCATGTGTCCTCTTTTTCGCCATTCTCTACTTCTTTCTCACTTGCTTCTGAATCAGTCTCACATACTTTAAGCTTCTTTTGGCTGTCTGATGAATTATCAGCCTCCTTGTGCTCGTCATTTTCCGATTCTCCTCCAATTTTGCTAGAATTTGCTTCACAACGTTTCCTTTGAGGAATCACCTGGAAGAAAGAAGTCTTCCAATCTTTTATCTCCAAGTACTTGAGCAGTATTTCTACTACTTGATTTACTGTGAGGACCTGCAGACATAAAAAGGCACGCGATCAAGAATGTGAGACACGGAAACAGCTTCCAGTTTGCTCCAACACATGTTGTAGTAACATGGGTTACAACTTATAGTAAACTAAATCTAGATACTAAAACAGCTGTGTTACTCAATATTAAGACACTCCGTCGGACACGGTTAACACGTCTTGAGCAGCAAAATGGACACGACACCGAATGTCTCAAACCCTTGAACTTTTTTAAAAAGAAAACATAAAGATTAGATAAAATTGCTCTAAAGCAGCTTCCTTAAAAATTAATGGAGTCGATAGTACATATTATCAATTCAAAATATGGATTGTACGTTTGAAAACAAAATATAATCAATTTCAATGACAAACTACTAATGACAATCCTAGCAACATTTCCAACTAAGGACAACTTCAACCTCATCTTCATCTCCTAGATCATAAAGAGCAATTTCAAACTCCGGATCATTGACGGACAAATCTACAAGCTCTTGAGCATCCACATCATACTTGTCACTCCCAAAATATTATACATGATTAATCTCAATATAAGAAATCATATTTGAGAAGGGAAATAAGTTACCAAGTTTGCAATATTTGCAAGGACCCAACTTGTAGCTTTCTTCTTGCCTGCTAAAAGCCAGTCGAAGATTGTTGTGAACTTTCACCAAATTTTTTGCCCGATCAGATGCCAATCGATTTTTTTTCAAGATTTTCATATGTTATCGTATTAACTCCAATTCCGCTCACAACAAGACGAGACATGCAGAGACAAAAGCTTTTGTCTGAGCCTGCCTCTTCTTGCTGAGAGAAACTGGAGTCGGTACGATAAGTCGATAACATAAAGACTGTGAAGAGAAATCGATTAACCTCTCATCGAGCACAAATTTTGGTGAAAGCTCACAATAAACTTCAACTATTAGCAAGGCAAGAAGAAAGCTAGAAATTTAGTCTTTGCAAATACTGAAATTTTGGTAATGTGTTTCTTTCCTTTTTCCAATATAATTGAGTTATATGATTTCTTGCATTGAGGTTAATCATCCGGAGTATAACATTTTTTAGGGGGCGACAAATATGACGTGGATGCTGAAATTGAGGAGCTTGTAGATTTTTCCGTTGATGATGTGGAGCTTGAATGTGTTGTTTATGATTGAGGAGATAAGGGATAAAGATAATGTTGGAAGTTATTTCTTGCTAAAAGGGGCTTGGAAATGTTGCTAGGATTGTCAACGTAAGTCAAAGAGGACAATATACATGGGATGAGGGGGGTAATAAAAAGCAAATGGTCTTATAGCTATTTGTAAATTTCACATATTATAAGACAAAGTAAGAAATTGAGTGAAATGACTACGACACTGACCTGCGAACTAGACATCTTCAAGTAATTGCCAATAGGAAGCTTGGCTGTTTGGATCCCTTGCTCTTGAGCTTTCTTCATTGTTAACCCTTTCCATCGATTGCGATCTACTAAACCTCCAATAATATACATCTTCTTAGGATCCAGATCTTCCAGAACAGTTTCCGAGTCTGCAGTTAGATAAACTAGGTTCTCCTTCTGGTCTTGCAAAGCCTCAATATAAGATCGACTCTCTTTCTCAATGATCCACTTATCAACTCCCGGGATTCTCTTCAATTGGCTGTCCATAGTACCCTCACAACCAGTTAGCCACAGATGACAAGGGGACGTGCTCCTTCCATTCACTGCATAACAATACATTATCTGCAGTTTGTACTAATTAATGGACGGAATATGATCAAGAGATGGAGATAGCGATACATCGAAGAATATTACAGATAAAACATCTTTCAACCAAGGTTGTCAATTGGATACGAATGAAGTACATCCATCAGAAGATGATTTCCTGATAGAAAAGGTGATATATTTCTCTGCATTCATTTGGATTTTGGCTGTACTAGCCAATTCACTACTTTTTCCGATTTTAGCTGTTCACTATATTTCACTTTTAGTTTAATTAACAATTTAAAAGGACAGGAGGACCCTCACAAAATTATGCGGTTTGCTTTTTTTCCTTATAATCTTCATCAACATAGAGCCCCTTCCTAATTGCTCCTTTCTTAAAACTTGTGGCATTTTAAAATATAGTGATTCCAAATGAAAGGAAGGAGTAGGTTAAAGCAAGCATCATGATATAACACGCACGAACAGAACAGATTCATGATTCGCTGGCGGTTAAGAGAAGCCACTAGCCCAATTTTCAATTACTTGCCGAATGCACAGAGAAAATTACATATTGTAGTTCATTTATGACCATTCTGTCAACCATTGCAGATTTGCAGGTCGCAACTGTAGAAACAATGTTATTTATATGCAGAAGAGTATTAGTTCTAAGCGAGCCTTTATATCGACATATAAATCCAGCAAACAAAATTACATAATCCAGCACTACTCCGATGACACTTTTGGACTTCTGACCATCGCACAACACAGAGTTAATAGATGAGACAAGAGGACACAAATCAAAGAAAAGGGAACTGGCAAAACACTGTTGAGACTTATAGGGCTCTAAAAAAATTAATGCACCAATAGAACAATAATTTCATTGTGAGGGATATTTTAATCAAAGGTAAACAAAATGATCACGGAGGAAGGAAAACAAAATGATCACGGAGGAAGTATGGCCTTGTCTCCAACTTCTCAATGGCAATAAAGTCCCTTGTTCGGTTAGCTAAGAGGGTAGAAGGGAAAGGGAGGGATCCATTTTCCCTCGACTAAGCCTTGTCAAAGTCCCTCCAACATAGGAGAAATTTGGAAGGAAACTACAATCGCTCCATTCCCCTCTCCTCCATTTTTGCTAACCAAACACATCCTAAATGATACATTCGCCAATTTAAAAGCTACCGCATGTACCAAAATACGATTCTAATGTAATAATAGCATTATAGCGGCCTTAACACATTTTATAAACCACGAATTATAACACGATAAGTACAATTTAAAACCAATCTTGAAGACCTTCATCAAACACCGGGATCTCAAAAATGTATCCTATGATAAAAATCTAAACTTGTGTCATTCCCTACAAATCTACAATGCATTCAACAGCACCTTATCTCAAAAATTCTCTATATGAATCACTATTAACCCATCAATTCAACCATCAACCTCCCACGAATTGCAGATTAAGGATAATCGAGTATACGCAACCCTACCCTTGTATAGGTGTATTGTACAACAAAGAGTCGTCATTTCCAAATGACCCAAAATGAAAACTGCATCAATTGACAAATAATACGACACCACAAAACAAAGCGCAACCAATTTAGGGAGTCATTTCACCTAATCCAACACAATCAACAACAACAACGAACCAAAATGAAAATTGCATCCATTGACAAATAATACTTCACCACAATACAAAGCGCAAGTGCGCAACCAATTTAGCGAGTCATTTTAACTAATCCAACACAATCAACAACAACAACAACAACAACCCAAATAAAATTCCGAAACACCAAAACCATAAAAATCACACGCACCTGTTGAACAAGACTATGAAGTTCAGACTCAGTCATAAGGTGAGCAAACTCAAGATCAATAACAATACTTTGACCATGGAGTTTCCCCCATGAAAGCTTCTCAAACTTCTTAACCCTTTCTTCGGATCTTTGTTCCATTCTTTCTTTCCTTAACCCTCTTCTAGACTCAATAAGCTTCATCTTTTCCTCTTCTGAACCCAAAGCAGCAAGCTTTTCATCCCATTCTTTCTGTTTTCTCAATTTCTCAGCCAATTTATGTTGTTTTTCTAATGCTTTTTTCTCTGCTTTCTTTGCTTCGTATCTTTCTTGCCTTTTCAGCTTTTTTTGGGCGTTTTTTGAGATGGGTTTTTCATGGAGGTCGTCCTCTACGGATTGAGGGGTTTTCTCGGTGGTTATGGCAGTGGCGGTGGCGGATTGGTCATTTTGTGGTTCTTCCGCCATTGTTGCTTATGTTGTTTGTGACTTGTGTGTTGGGGTTTTGGGAAGGTTTTAATTAATGGATCAACGAATATTTTTTATATTTATTAAATGGTTTTAAATGCAAAAAAAGCCCGTCATGTCAAATGGCGACTCTATGGTACGGGTTTGACAATGTGTAAATTAGATAAAAACGAATATTTTTTATATTTATTAAACTTAAGAGATTATATGTTTTTCTTTAAGCAATATTATACAATACAAAAATGAGGATTCTATATTTTAGAGTATTTTTTATTTAGTTTAAAAAGCAAAATTTAGACACGATTAAATCTATGGCTTAGTGAAACACTAGCTGAGCTCAATGTATCTTAAGAGCACCATATAAACATGGGACAATGGACAAAACAACCTACTACTCTCTCCATTCAACTTCACACTACTACTATCTATTTTGTACACTATTTACAATTAAGCACTTAATTTCAATTTTCTCTCAATACATAAGTGAAAATATATTCACGTGAGATCTTATTTGATTCATTTTTACGAGTACATTAAAAATATCAAACTTTTATATTTTTTTTGTAAAAACGTAGCTAACGATATTTAGCGTGTAAAAAAGCAAAGTGATAGTGTGGAGTTGAATAGAGAGAGCATGCAATTGCAATGTTATTAGTACATTTTTGCTAGCTTTTTATATCAAAGGTCGGTTTGGGAATGTGCACTATTATTCTCATGGCTTAGTTCAAACTTTTATATTTTTTACTAGTGTAACACCCGTGAAAATTCACGGGGCTGTGTACTTTTTTTTTAAGGAGACGATAAATTATAATTGTTAGATAATCGATTATCTATTTTTTTGAAAATGTACATATTGTTATAAATAAAAAAAAAACCGATAAATATATATAAGGACATTATAAAATATTGTTGACAATAAAGAATAAGGTAAAAAAAATGAAAATTTGAATAGGGGGAAAACTCGTAATTATATAGTAAACATGAAACGTTTAACGAAGATTTAAGTAAGGAAATTATATAAGTTAAAACTGATATATTTA
>VHZZ01001399.1:64494-81834 GCA_009801015.1 Silene noctiflora | reverse complement strand
TGTCATATATGCAAATGAAAATGGAAACATAATAATGGAGGAAGGAAGTACTATCAATGAAAGGAGTAATTTTTATATCGGATTTTCTAACATGTGCCTAGGGCACATGTTAATAATCTAATTAGGGAAATATTGTTGAGAATATATCTTGATAAATTAGAGTTGAAACTCATATTTACCATAACTAGTGATATAATCTTGAAAATATTTCCCTACTTAGCTTATTATCATGTGCCCTAAGGGCACATGTTAGAAAAACCCTTTTTATATAAATGGTCTATCTTATAATAGGAGATGTCGAGACCGTCTCATACTATATCTACCGATATATTAAAGCCTAACGGGTTGAAGCCTTGAAGGTGTGAAAAGTCAGATTTTTTAATTTCCTTATATTATGTTGTATGATTGTGTACTTGTTTGTGCGTATTGTTTAGTAGTAAGTCACTCAAGTTAGTATATTGATCATGCCAATGTTGAAATTAATGGCTACTAGATTAGTAGATATTTTTCAAGAAAACTCATCGTATTTTATTGCCTCCTCGCCCTTAGCGTAAATTGGATTGTAAGGTATTCGAGTAATGATATTTTGTTGTTACTTTTTATGGTATAAATTTTATTAACACTGCGATTTCAGAAATCCTGAATTCGCCACTGAGTGCACCTTGCGAGTTGCGCCTTTTAAAACTATAATTATAATGAAGAAATTACACAAGTAGAAAGGCATCTGAAGGAAATAGGACTAACCTAATTGGAGAAGCGATCAGATCGTCATGTTCTCGTATTTCTCACATTGTCACATCCATATATGATAATACCGCCGTAAGGGCATCCACAATAGACAAACCTCTAAAGAGGTTTGTCTATTGACACATCACCATATTAACAAACCTTTTCAATAACAAACCCTTACCCAACAATAGACAAACCTTTCCAAGGTTTATATTATAGGACCCACATAATAATTCCATTCACATAATTTTTTGCCAAGTCACTCTACAAACCCGTATACTATATAGTAACCATTCTTATCAACAAACCTCCAAACCTATGTCTATCAATAAGGGGTTTGTAGACAAACCTCAACATGTCATCTACAAACCCCATGACAAACCTCCTATTGCTAATGCCCTAAATGCACGCCCCAAGAGCAAGCCTCATATTAATGGTAGACTCAACGTTCTATGATATGTACTCCGTATGTTATTGTATCAATTTTGTATATGAGACTAGTGTCCCCGACTGCCCCTAGAATACGCACATTGGGAAGTTACAAAAATAGACGTTTAGTCTCACTTAATGACATACATAATTGAGATTCATCGCGGATTTAAATGAACTGAAAGACCCATTGAATTGGATTAAATATGACCGTTGCAAAATTCAATAGCATGTAACCTAAAAGGCATACTCGTATTATGGCAAAAATACACATCATTCGAGAGATCAGTTATAATGGGCCATGTATCCTTTGTGTATCGAATCTAACATCACTGGTTCGAGATATGGGTATCGAATTGAGAAATTTGCTTAACCAAATATATCACAGATTTGTCAACAATCTTCTCGAATGAGGGTTTCTGCGAATTTGAGTATCCTTTGTGTATCGAATCTGAGATCACTGGTTTTAATTTAGAATTTGCTTAACCAAATATATCGCGAATTTGCCAACAACCTTCGTGAATGAATGTAGGACATATAAAAATGTTCGCCCGTTCTAGCAGGAGTTCTAGACTTTAGATTAAGATATAATAAGAGTAAATCAATTTCCGGTTTGTTTTCAGGAAGATCACTCTCCCCTCTCAAAAACAATCGATTGAATACAACCAGGAAAATCACACATTCTCAATTATAAAAGCTGATTTTTCACGATATGTGAATTTCTATACTGAAAACTGTGATGCATAATTTAGTACAATACTAAACTCCCTTTGCACCATGCAGTTTTCTAGTGATGCATACAGCTCAGGGCGCTTCCTAGCTCAAAATCAAGTCAAAATGTGGTCGACCTTTCAGACTGTACAGCAAAGCTTTGGATCAATCGAAGCCAAGCATATACAAAATGCTTGATATCCCGTCAGTGGATGCCTGCGAAATGGCGACATTAAGATCAAGATAACTCCAATATATTTTCAGCAAATTTCGTTTCTCATATTCGACAATCTTCAATGAGAATTTGTGACCATATATATGTCACCTTCTTTAAGTGGTGTTGCCCACTAACATCGAAATTACACACACAAAAAATGACAATGGAGATGTGCATTGATTGTATTAGTGAGGTAATTACCTGTAATCGAGTATATATTTCGATTTGCCTATCCTGCAAAGTTGTAGGGTAGTCTGTCTTCCATTTCCCTGCTTGTAGCAACAGGAACAAGTTAGCTACTGTAAAGGAAATCCGGCATAAAGCGCAGCGGTTAGAACACGGGAATTATTATTTTACCTCCATTGTAAGCTGAAAGTTCTTCACTGAGCTTTGGATTTTAAGTCCAGCTTTTACCTTTTCTCTGAAATCCAGTTCATATTGCTTGGAGGTCTGAAGAATGCAAAATCCGTCATCAAACAGTACAGTAAACTCTTCAAAAAAGGTTACTGTAAACAGTTTCAAGTGCTGAATCGTAGTCACCCACCTTGTTATAATACGGAACCTTTGAATGTAATAGTTGAACTTGGTTATCGTCCCACTCCAAGGGCAATCCCTTCATATGTTGACTATTTGTATTCTTCGACTGCAATGGCTGCTGCTGCTGCTGCTTGGGGATCCATGCTCTCATACTTCTATAGCTTCCGGTCCAAGTACGTATGGTCGGAGTAAATCTAAAGAAAATTGAATTAAAGGCGTCAAATGTCGCAAAAATGAACTGTTACATGAAATCGAAAATTAAGGCATTAGGGATCTACGGTGACTTACTCGACAACAGCTTGAAGTAATTTCGACTCTTTAACAAGCTTCCTCCTAGGAGTTCGACCCTGTAACAGTGCCAATCCCGCTTGTTAATTCTGATCCTAATTCGGCTTACAAAAATGAATTATTCGAAAGCAAAATTGGAACCTGATCATATACATAATATCTGGAACCCATGAGATTTGATGTAACTGCACCAACAAAGCTATCATCTGAGAAAGACAATAACCCTTTCGCATTCTGTGCAATAATGAAGATTGATCGTCCATTACGGCGTTTATGGTGAGCAACAGCTAGCTTTCTATTCTGTCTGCCATGACCCTCCTAAGAATTAATTCAAAGTGAATTATCAATCAGGATATTCTTCAGTTCTGGAGTATATAATTAAACTTACATAGTCAGCCTGGTATGAGACGTGGCAGTTTTACATGTGAGACCAACCCATTTACTTGTACTTACATATTCCTACTCTAGTTATACATGGCACGGAAGAAAACCTTAGTCTAAAAATATGATTCAGACTCGATGAAACACAAATACAACAGCAAAACCTTAGTCAGAAGACGATTAAGAGTGATTCAAAGACTCCCGTCTATAGTGAGATAAAGGGTCAGCTTCGCAGAGCCTTACTATTGCACTTAAAAACCCATTTTCGACGAAATGCAAGAGAAATTAAAATTCTAAGACAAACAATTAATAATACATACTTACATTGGTAAAAAGAGAGTAGATAGAGCCACCACCAAGTCCATGAGGAGCTGCCTCCTTCTGAATTATACAAGTGCACCTTCCAACATCCATTGGCAATGTTCTACACAACAAAGCCCTGCCCAAAAAAATACGTCTCAATCATTTGTTTAACTTTGATTAAAATACGCCACACAACATAAAAAGTAAACAAATGATTGAAACGAACGAGTACTACATAAAATTATGTGTGAAAATAAACCTATTTGGTAAGGTAGACCAGGAAGAAACTGGAGCAGCCTCAGAGTCCGAAAAATCCCAAACATTCACTGATTTGGCGCTCTCCGTCTCCTCACCAGCATCATAACCCTTCAATCCAAACCCCAACCCAAACCCAAAACTCGAGTCGGGTTCATTCATTTGTATACACAATTGAAGAGAAGAAGAGGAACCAGGCTTCAAAATTCTATCTTTTTTACACTCCTTCAAATTCCCACTTAAATTTTTATTCCTACTATCAAATAATTCACCTCTTTTTGCCCCTGCATTTTCCTTATCATCGCTAAAATTTCCAACTTTGGTAAATTTCATTGGATTTTTACTGTCTTTTTGATCAACAACATTTTTGCTGATGCAAAGGTGTGCACCTAAAGGAGTAATTTTTACAGTGTCAGTACATTTTTCACTGCAATTTTCACTGTTTTTGTGATCAATTAGAGGGTTTGAATAGTGGGAATTGTAAGACGATTGTCTTAAAATTGTGGGTTTCTTTAATCCAGCCATTTCTTTGTAATGAAGTTTTGTTCAGTTTGAATTTGTTTGGTTTTTTGGAGTAAAGTTTAATGTTTTATATGGCGAATGAATTCATTGGGAAAGTACAAAATTTAAAGCAAGACAAATCAGATTGGAGCAGAAAAAAGAAGTGAATTTATACTACTCAATTTAGATTTCTTTTTTCTTTTAATAATTACTTTGCATTGTGGTCAAATAGTGTTATTGTGTAATTTTTATAGTTTGTTAATTTGTTTGTTCTGATCAATTCTTTACGTTTGCTTTTGACACAAAAGACTAAAGAAAAAAGAGCTCTATATGAGCTGAAAAGAAACATGTACATGAGAATGATAAAAAACTTTTATATACTTAAAACGAAAATGTAAATAAATTATACTTCTTGACTTCTACTAAGATCCTAGTATCCAACCCCGTACTTGATTATTTATGGAGAAGTTAGTTAATTCTAATTTTCTCATTGATTAGGAAGTACGATAACATGATACACCTTATATATTTAAGAATTTTTCAATTAAAATATAGAGAGTCGAGATTGTTTTTTTAATTGATTTTGTTTGATAAAAATGATACGGAGTAGCATTGGTTTTTGGCATATTCAAATGGGAGAGTATCTAAAGGTAGTTTGTTGTCTTGGATGATGGGGCCATTAATTGGAAGGTGGCAATATTGTTTGAATTTCGAAAAACAAAGAGAGGGGAGTGAGTGGTTTGTCAAGTTGTTTTTTATGTTCAACAACGGTCACTTATTGGGACTTGATGGACTTTGTTATATCGAGAAACAAGGGCGCCTTTTTTTGGTCACTTCCCTTGTCAACGTTTTCATTTAACGGCCGGCATTCAGTTTGAATTTACGAGTCAAGGAGTAGTAATTGGTATTTCTGGCCTATCAATAATCGGATAGGGTGAGTTAACCTGAACTTTCGTAAATTACCAAGTGAGATATATCTATCAAAGTAGATAAATTATACAGAAAATTTTCTACCCAACTGATATTTTGAACAGGTTTAAGGAATTAAAATACAAGTTAATCTCAAAAATTTTTAAAACTCCACATCCTATATATTTTAGAACTTTTTGTCACGAGATGATTCTTTTCCCGTAAGAATGACTCGTCTTTTGAGCCTTGAAGCATGCCCGACGCGTGAACCTTGGTTGAGCGAAAAGCCAACCGTGACAATTTTCTTATTTGTTTTTTTTTAACCCTGACAACTCCTAATTAGGGAGATTATTAAAAAAAATAAGATATTGATGACCACCTTTTAGCTAGAAATAGACCATTTTCTTAATGAGTAAATTCCCTGTTTCTCGCAATGACAAATAACCTTATTGTCAAATCGTCTTAACTTTTTAGGTGTACCCACGAGGCCACGACAAAGAAAATATTCACTATTGTCAATGATAGACACTTCATTTGAACATGTAACAAACCAAACAACTTGCTAAATTGGCTTATTGATCAAACCTCTCACCGTTGGGGATTCTCGACTGAATTTTAACAAAAAATTGAAGCAAAACAGAGTAAATAACAAAAGAAGTATGATTAAATATTACCGTGAGCCTTTTTTTTATCCACTAATGTACTTGATAAGATTGCAATATGGAGTGTCGAGTGTCGACAGTATACCCCTCTATTCCCCTGAGAGTCTACATTTGCTTTTGAATCGACTTTTCAAGTAAGCACATACAAATGGTATAGAAAATGCAAAATACAGAAACTATTAGCGAAGACGGAGTCAGCACAGCATGGATGGAATGCGCAGCCTATATGGTGTACATACATTACTACAGTATACAACTATACAGCAAAGAGACTACTCGACCCTTTTCTCAGCAGGGCAAAACTTGACAAAGCCCCGTTAATTCGTGGGAGGGAGGAGCCTTATGCGGTTGTACAAGGAGAGCAAGTACAAGGCTCAAGCTTGGCGAGCCTCTTGCTTGATTAAGATGGTTTTTGGATGAGTTCCGCAAGCTAAAAACGCTGTAGAAAAGTTGTTAAAACTCAGTTTCTTCTTAGATAACTTGATGAATCGACTTTGATGGTCAGACGATGTCAACTTTAACTGCAATTCGATAGATCAATCGTGACAAATTTTAAATGCAATCTGTGCTTGGAGTAATTATTGGTAAAAGTTGACACTTGATTGGATGATCAGGTCACCAAAATTAAAGATAGACGATAATGGGCCGAAGATATACTAACTTCTCCAATTAAATTGCTAGAGTAAGCAAGTAATTCTCGTTAACAAATAGGGAACATACCAGAGAGAATTTGTATAGAGAGAAGGTAGCACTGAACAGTGAACATCAACCACCGATATGTATCATTGGTCTATTTGCAGTATTTGCAATATCGAACATCCCCGCATGAGAAGCTTTCTTTCGTTTTACCTACATTAGGGACTCATCTGATGATGATTACGCAGATGAAACATATGATTTATGCTAACATGCTGTACAGAATCAACATACCATTCTTCCAATTATCTCCCTGAGCTCACTGTCATCAGCACCACTACGCATAGGGTCTCTCAAGCTCACCTGCATATAATGAATAAACAAAACATTGAGTTGACTCGATTATAAATCCATCAGGAAAGGCCATGGCTGAATTAAGCTGAAAATAGAGAAGAACCAAAGTATGGAGATCATGAGCTTGGCTTCAAGATATCTTGCCTTGGCTATGCCCAGCTAATATTAATTTTTATAAGTGGGACTCTGATTTCGGTTTGTCATTTGGTGGATATCAAATAAAACGGCCCACTTATTTTTTTTTCTTTTAATATAATTATCATCTTGTGCAAGTGAGAGAGTCTTAAAGACAGCAAAGCAAAAACCATAGTGACGTCGAGACCATTACCTCTGATGCACCAAAAAGGCAAACTTTAAGGTTCCCATCTGCTAGTATTCGCAGCCGATTGCAACCCGCACAAAAATGCTCAGTCATCGATGTAATAAATGAGACAGTTCCGGAATGTCCCTCAATCTCAAAATTCTTTGCTGTCTCAGTAGGGTGATCATTGAGTCTCTTTAGTCCTGGAAACTTCTTTATCTGTAGTGTAAGAGCAACCAAAGATATGTCAACAGTCTAAAAGATAATGAGTAGTGTAACATGTTAAATCATTAACCTGTACTCCTGAAATTGACGTACCACCGTCTCCAACATCTCAGAATAAGGTACAAGTTTCTTGACGTTCCAAACATTTCCATCAAATGGCATAAACTCAATGAACCTGATATTGATTGGCTTCTCACGCGTTAATTCAACAAAGTCACACATCTCCTCTTCATTAAAACCACGCATTACAACACAATTGACCTGAGAATATCGACAACTTTTTGAGTCAGAACAATATAAAGACATATTAGACACAAATGCAAGTATGTAATACATGCAACAATGTAGAAAGGTGAACAACATACTTTTACAGGATTGTAACCAAGATTAACAGCAGCATTAATCGACTCCATAACCTTGTGATGCCCTTTACGCCGAGTCATGAATTCGAATTTTGCAGGAACCAGTGTATCTAAGCTAATATTTAACGACGTAAGTCCACACTCTTTTAGCTTTGGCAATTTTCTGGCGAGGGTAATTCCATTGGTTGTCATGGCCAGAGTCTTCAGACCTTCAAATTCGGATAACCGCGAGCAAATCTCTTCAATATCTTTTCTAACAGTAGGCTCTCCCCCAGTCAAACGTATTTTATTTACACCAGCACTAACGAAAAGATTCCCCAAACGCACAATCTCGTCTTGTGAGAGGAGATTACCGCCAGGAGTGAGCTCTACCCCATCTGCAGGCATGCAGTACTGACACCTTAAGTTGCAACGTTCCGTCAATGAAATCCTCAAGTAAGTATGCAGTCTCCCAAATGAATCAATTAACATATCAGAAGTTGGATTATCTTTTGAAGCATCCTCAACCATCTTAGAGCAAACAGTTGTATACATATGCACCATGGAGATTCTTGACTGACCATGAATCATACATTGAAAAGCACTGACATGGCTACTTAAATATGATCCTCTATTAGCATTAACCTGGTTTCCAGAAAACATGATCAATTCATTTAAAAAAATGTATTTCCACATAACTGAACGATCTGCAGGCAAGCCATGACGATAGCCTATGTTTAGTCTGACTCATCTTGTTACGTCACATACTCACATACCTGTAGGCTGTATCCGACAGTTGACACCTAGATAAGAGTACGACACTTGGACACTTTTCTCTATAATTTGGTCAGTGGTCACAAAGTACCTTTTTCCAGTAGCCTTTTGATGACAAAGGAATTAGCTAAATGTAATTCCACGACATTGAAGATTCATGAGCAGACTATCAAGCCCTTTTTGTCTCACTTCAAAATATACAAATAAGATTCACTGTTCAGCGTATTCTCTTAATCAGGGGTCTGTTTGCGAAAGTATTCTACCGCTAACTTAGGGTGTGTATTTTTCTCTCTCTCTACATAGACTTTCAATCAAGTTATGTAGATGAAGCCAAAAATCAGAAACAATTCTCAACCAGAAGGCTGTACCCAAAGTTTATGATCAACATACAAAATACTATGCCAGGATTAGATATGCACCTGTTAGCTTGCTTGAGATGGAGATAATTGTTGCTTGGGTTATAGAGCTTAAATAACCTAAAAAAAATGGAAGAAAGCGATGGTGGCGGAAGATAGAAATGAGAAAGAGAGTGTAATAGTTGCTTCATTGAGGGGGAATAGTTACCTACCTCCCCCCTAAGTAAAAATTCCCTAGTCCCAGAGTCAGAATCCTAGCCAGGCATGGCTATTCATACAGGAAGTCCTTAAAGAAAGGCACACTTTCTTTTCTAGTTCTACCATGGGTAATAACTCTTCCCTCACCTTCTTCTCTTACCAACCACCACTCTCCTCCTATTACTCTAGAAATAATTAGCTCCATCTCAAGCAAGCCCTACAGCTTATTTTTTTTACAATACGGTAAGTGGCTTCGATAAATTAAGTATGCAAAAGAAAGAAGGGTTAAAGTGTCTACGCTCTGCAATCACTAATCCATTCTCAGAAGATCGAACGAGAAATAAAAAGGTGACTTCATATCGGTTTTATTATTTCAGAAAAAAATCATATGAAAAAGACGAATTTACTAACAAGAGGTCAAGAGGAGTGAAAAGATAAAGCTAAGCAACATGCAGGAAAAAATTTATCCTGCGTTATGCGAAAGGGAAACAAAGCACCAAATAAAAGAAAGAACGAAAATAACAGCAAAAACAATCTGTTTTTTTATGAGAATCCTTCAGTAACAGAATAGCAGTAACGCTGAAGGAGCGTTCTAGTGTACGACAAGGGTAAAACTAGTAAGAAAGAGTCATCAAATTGAATTTGTTCTTACCAAGTCTGAACAAATTTTGAGTCTTCTGCAGCTGGAAAACGCTTTGGGTATATATCGCCACATCTTCTCTATTGCAAGCACACGATGGTGGCAGTCAAGCCAGTAACAAAACAAAAACGATAAATTAGCGTACTTGGTCCAATTCAAGAGAATGAGACAGCAGAGAATCAACAACACAAGTTGATGCAAAAGATTAGAATATGATTACAACGGAATATGAATACGATTCCAATACACTTCCTCCACTTCTACTCAATCCTTCCGAAAACTGATACTCCCTCTATTCATTTGAAATTGCGACACTCACGGCCATTTAAATAATTCGGTGCCCTATACGACATTTTCAAATGGGACCCAACCATTATAAATTAGACAACATATAGTACACCAAAATTGATTTGACATATCAAACCTACAAGTGTTACAACAGATGATCTTACATGTATCAATCATTATTAAAATACTCTGTAATTAATAATGAAATAATTTAAGTACACTCACATCATAAACATAGTAATGAGTCTAGTGACTCATATTTCCAATCATTGACTAACATTGTAGCAACTAAAGCCTCGTTCTTTTGAACTGAACTGTACTTTGTTAAGTCCAAAAGAATCGGGCCTAAAAATAGACATCGAATTTATCTAAAAACGACGAAGACGACTAATAGACCAACTAAATGAAGGATCAAGTAATTATAGAAATTCAGCTTAATTCTACAATCCAAGAGAATAAGTTCAAGAAATCAGCTCAATGATCAAATCAATAACATGGGTTCTAGTTAAATTAAGCAAATTAAACATTATATTAATCATAAATATGGAATTAAGCTAAACCCAATTGAAACAGTCAATCAATATACAACAAAAATAAATAACCAACCTCATGGGACTGTGGGAAATGAAATTTTGACAAAATTGAGGCAAAATTGAAAGTGAGTATCACCCAAAATCACTTATTTTTGATAATTATGTTGATTAATTTGATAATTGATGCATCAGATTCAATTAATTGTTGGAATTTGAAAGGCGGCGGTGGAATGAAACAGTGTAGTTAGTTGATGAAAAAAAAAAAAAAAAAAAAAAAAAGTAGAGACAAGATTACCAGATTAAGTTGAACACAAATGTTGGATGGAGCAGTTTGGACTATCCTTATTAAGGACACTCGACTCTTGTGTACTTGGGATCCATGAGAGGTCGTCTTTTCATCAAATTTGTCGTTTTTCGAACTTGGAGTTCAAATTTAGCCCTTTTGCGTCTTGCTTGTAGCGAACATTATCCGTTACAGTATAGTGTGAGAGGGGCACTATCCGTCTTCAGCTTGTGACAGATAGTGCCCGTCTTCAACGAGAAATTGTGTTTAACGAGGAAGAACAAAAGTAACTCAAATGGTAAGACCTTTCTCACCCAAATCATGAAGTTGGGGTTCAATTCTCACCGGCGACATAATACGATCATTTAAAAAAAAAAAAAAAAAAAAAAAGGCTGAACACCAGTTTAACCTGCATGGGTCAAACAAATGAGTAATTTTATATTTTTATTAAGTAATTTTTTTGGGTCTAATGTTATTGGACAAGTCTTATCTAAAAATGAGTTTACACGACAATTGTGAAAAAATCGATCCAGTGGACTAAAATGGGCCGAACACCTGTTTAACCTGCATGGGTCAAACAAATAAGCCCATACATTTTGCCCAATCAAAGCCTAACCTACATGTTTGTCCATTTTAAATGTGAATGTCCGGTCAAGCCTACTATCACCTCTAAATCATTTCACTTCTATATGGAAATTTTAATTAGGATAAAAAAAAAACACTTTTTTTTTTATCGCTTATAAATTACTATTAATGCCCGTATAGATGACGGAATTACCCTTACATTAATTTAACTAATAGTGTAATTCATGATCAAACATACAACCTCTCTTCCCAGCACACTTTTGAAGACATTAATCCTCCACTTACGACCATAACAAATTTCTTAATCATTAACAATTTACCATAAGAATAAGGCAATGTAGTCTCTTTAATTTTCATTTTATTTTAGTTAGGTTGAAATTGGTAATTAGGTATAGAATAATTAATAAAATAAAAGTAATTCATGTTGGAAATATATAGGGTCACTATAGGGCGAATATATATTGAGAGAATATATGTTGTTGTATCGTGGTATGGAGGCCACTGAATGAGAAACGAAATCGCCCCGACTACAGTACAAATCGGAATGAATGTCGTCCCCCAAGTCACACAACACTCCTAAAAGTTGTATACTCAACAATTAGGAATTGGAACTCATATGGTATGCTCAAAATTATCATAGAAAAGTAGTAAGAGAAATATAGAAGATGTATCTTTCTAAAATGACTACACTTCTCTATTTATAGTGATTAATTAGCCTCATAATCACAATGTTAGTGGCATAACCACCACTATAATCATGGCATTCATGGGCCATAAACATGGAGTTATGGCAATAAACATGCAAGTAATGGTGCGATGCTTTTATGAGGCAATGAAAGACATTTCTTTAATACAATGTATTTAGACAACATTGCTAGCCTTAGCATTACTTCCAACAATTCAAAACCATAAATTCTGGAAAACCGGTTAGATTAGTGGTAAACTACTAATATGCAAATTCCCTTAATTGAACAACAATTTGAGTAGTTTGTGGGTATGTCGTGTTCGTGCGGCATACACGGCTGCCTCTAAGGCGACTGAGTTGTGCGGCGGAGAAGATGGTGGCCAATTGCGATAATTGGTGGGAGTAGCAATGGGTGTGTAGTGTTGGGTGGTCCACTTAGCTCAGTTAGCTGTGGGAATATCTTGTTGGGTGCATGGCGTAGCGGTGGGGTTGTCACGTTGGTTACACGACCTGGCTGTGGGTGTGTTGTGAAATTTGGAAATGGAGAATTGCATAAGTTTTATTGATGCAGAAATACGTAATACAACCTAGCTTATATAGATACAAACCCCTAACCTCCTACCATAACTTACTCCTATCCATAAGGAAAAAATAGGAAACAAACAAATACATTGAGTACAAAAGATACAGTCAAAAAGAATATGTAAGGTTGCTATATTTACTCGGGATCCATATTCCAATACTCCCCCTCAAGTTGGAGCACGGGGCATTCCGAGACCCAACTTGAAAAGCAAATGATCGAAGACCTCTCCTCCTAGCGCCTTCGTGAACAAATCAGCGGTTTGTTCTTTGCTGGAAACGTGCCGTGCAGTGATTTCGTTGGACACCAAATGTTGGCGTACGAAATGACAGTCTACTTCGATGTGTTTCGTACGATCATGAAACACAGGATTCTTCGATATATGTGGTTTTGTGTGAAAAACGCCCAAGGAGCCAAGAAACGATTTAACCCATAACAATTCACTAGTAACCGCACCCATGACCCTATACTCCGCTTCAGCCGTCGACTTGGCCACCGTGACCTGTTTCTTCGCGCGCCATGAGATGGGTGATCCACCAAGAGATACAAAATAGCCACTTAAAGACCGTCGTGTCAGAGGACAAGCAGCATAATCCGAATCACAATATCCTTCAAGTTGATAATCAGAATTCGCCTTCAATGTAATGCCCTTACTCGTATTTTTTTTAACATAACGCACCACTCTTAATGCCGCATCCCAATGCTCCGTCTTTGGTTCATTCACGAATTGAGATAAAATATGTACGGAGTAAACAAGGTCTGGTCTAGTAATTGTCAAATACACCAAACGACCAACCAACCTTTTATACTTCATAATGTCCTTCAAAATCGGACCCTTTGCAAGGGCCAAATTATGACGAGTCGGAATAGGCGTGTAGGCTGGCTTCGTCCCTGCCATGCCACTATCTTCGACGATATTAATTGCATATACTTCCTTTGATGAGAAATAAACCTTGTGACCCATGAGTAACCTCAATGCCGAGGAAATACTTGAGTTTCTCCAAGTCCTTAATGCCAAATTTCGAATCCAAAAACGTCTTAAAATTGTCACAAGCCAACCGATTATTACCAATCACGATCATATCATCAACATACACTAAGACTCCAATAATTTCCGTCTCGATTCAATGTAAACAAAGAATAGTCCTCCATGGATTGCACAAAACCATAATTTTTCATAGATACGGTAAGTTTAGCAAACCAATTACGCGAAGCCTGTTTTAAACCATAAATAGACTTTATTATTTGCAAAATTTCGTACCTTTGTCTCTTTCAAAGCCTTGCAGAATTCGCATGTAAACATCCTCCTCAAGATCACCATGCAAAAAAACGTTGTTGACATCTAATTGTTCAATAATCCATCCCTTTTTCACGGCTACGGCAAGCATGCATCGCACACTCGTCATTTTTGCAACGGGTGCATATGTTTCATGAAAATCAATGCCTTAGACTTGAGTAAACCCTTGAGCTACAAGTCTTGCCTTATATCTTTCAATCTCGTCATTAGCATGATATTTGATCTTGTATACCCACTTGCATCCAATGGCCTTCTTTCCTTTCGGCAAATCCTCGATTCTCCAAGTGCCATTTGCTTCTAGAGCGTCAATCTCCTTACGCATGGCCTCACGCCATTTTGAATTCTTAGCAGCCTCACGGTATGAATTAGGTTCCCTAAGCTCACCAATCTTAGCAAGAAAACATTTATGGGACTTGGAAAAACAATTATTAGAAATATAATTAGCAAGGGGATATCGTGTACCTGAAGTCGAAGACTTCGACTGACCTCGGCAAGCATCTTGAGCGGGGGTGATTACTCTCATCGATTTGCAATAATAGTCCTTTTTCCAAGCCGGCTCAAACTTTTGTCGAGCTCCACGTCCCATGTCGGTCTCTGGTTGGGTAGCGATAGGCTCACTACTGTCATGTACTTGATCACTTGTATGCTCAATGTTGTGTGTCTCCATTGGCTCAACATTGTCTACCTCCGTATCCACTATGGCATCATCATTATCAACCCATGTTTTTGTACCCAAACTCCC
Organism: Silene noctiflora; assembly: GCA_009801015.1. Lineage (NCBI taxonomy): Eukaryota > Viridiplantae > Streptophyta > Magnoliopsida > Caryophyllales > Caryophyllaceae > Silene > Silene noctiflora. Next base: position 67,094 of record VHZZ01001399.1, on the reverse strand, counting down.
CCTGGCTACCCGAGTCTCGTCGGTTTTGTCGTTATGTGCAGCGGGATACAAAAACTCGTTTCTCCTTAATATCATAAACCTTCCATCCCTTTTTGCTATGTGGATACCCAATAAAGACACATCGTTTTCCTCGTTCATCAAACTTATCACGATTTTTATCATTATTATACACATAGCATAAGCAACCAAAAACTTTGATATTCTCATAATTCGGTCGCTTAGCATACAAAATTTCAAAAGGAGTTTTTCCGTCTAACAAAGGTGTGGGTGTACGATTTATCAAGTAAGCAACTGTTAATACACATTCACCCCAAAAATGCAAAGGCAAACTACTTTCGAAACGCAAAGCTCGAGCTTTTTCTAATATGTGACGATGCTTTCTTTCGACGCGACCATTCTGTTGAGGTGTACGAGTATTGCTAGTTTGAAAAATAATCCCATTTTCCTCATAATATTCTCGCATCGGTCCAGCTAACAATTCCGTTCCATTGTCACTTTGTATTATTTTGACACAAGTCTCAAACTGGGTTTTTACCATTTGACAAAAAAAATTCATATAATCTCCGGCTTCACTCTTTTCTTTCATAAGGTATACCCAAACTCCCCGACTACGGTCATCCACAATAGTCAAAAAATAAGGAGCTCGTGTCAAACTAGCAACCTTGTAGGGTCCCCATATATCACAATGTATTAAACCGAATAAAAAATCACATCGTTTATTATTCAATTTGAAAGGAGTACGTGATTGTTTTGCCCTACAACAAGAATCGCAAACCGTGTCCGATGTCCAATGTAAATTACTACCAATTAAAGCAGAAAAATGAGGAAAAATACTCTTACACGGGTGTCCAAGTCTCTTATGCCATAAACGAGCTTCCTTCGTAACCTTAGCTTGAGCCACGATCTCGTCCTTCTTCGATTGAAAATAATACACCCCATGTCGATGTTCACCGCGTCCAATCGTCGTCTTCGTATTCAGGTCCTGTATTTCACAAAAATCTGAGTGAAAAACCACAATGCAGTTATTCTCACTAATTAATTGCTTGACGGAGATTAAATCGCAAGTGAGAGTAGGAACAAATAAAACATCTCTCAATATGAAATTTTCACTCAAATGAATTTCTCCATGTATCCTTGCCTCGACTTGTCTGCCATCCGGTAAGCTAATTGTCGAATAATTATTTTCGACCCAAGTATTTACCAGTAACTCTTGCTTTCCTGTCATGTGGTGAGAACGCCCACTGTCAATCATCCATTCAACATCGATGGTTAATTTCATACCTTTCAATTTGTCACTACTATCAGGACTCCCTTTTAGCAAAATCTTCAACCTTTCAATTTCTTCATTCGTGAAAGCGAAGTTCTGTTGTGTGGTGTCCGTATCCTTTGCGCCTGACTGCCCCACCGCATTCGCCTGATGCTGGTCCTGGTTGAGGCCCCTTCCTCTGCCGCGTCCTCCACGGACAGTGCTTCCTCTCCGTCCTCGTCCTCTGTCTCGTGACCGAACAGCATCAAAGCCATGCTTAGAATAACAATTGTCTTCTGTGTGATAAAATTTACCACAATATGTGCATTGAGGTGGTCCATTAGATTCGTCATTCTCCCCTTTCTGATGCCATCCTCTGCCATAGCCGCCACTGCTTCGAACCGCCATCGCCGCTTCTATCTTGTCGTCCTTGACTTTGGTCATAGACGTGTGCCTCTCCTCATGGAGAACAATAGCATATGCACGGGTTAGGGTAACAATGGGTTCTTCCATCAATAGATTGGTTCTCACATTCCCATATAGTTTCGAATCCAATCCCATAAGGAATTGGTGCACCTTCTCCTCTTCTCGTTCTTTGGCTATCGAAGCAGGGGCTCCGCAAGTGCAGTTCTTAATTTTGCTATAATTTCCCAATTCATCCCATATGGATTTCAATCGAGTATAATACTCGACCACCGTATCGCTACCTTGCTTGCATTCATTAAGTTCACCCTTCAATTGATGAACTCTCGGTGCATTTCCAGCCGAATATCGAGCACGCAATTCTTCCCATATCTCCGACACATATTGCGAAAAAGTGATGCTCGGGTGTAATTTTTCGTCAATCACATTACGCAACCATGCTTTTACCATTGCGTTACATTGCCTCCAAGCCACGGTTTCGATGGTCTCCTCGCCTTCATCGGATTCTGGCTGCTCGACTCTCCCTTCTAGGAAAGCTAATTTGTTCTTAGTGTCTAAGCCATTCTTTACCGCATCTGCCCACAAATCGTAATTATTGCCATTGAATATGATTTGTGTGACGGTGAGATTTGGACTTTCGGAAGGATGGAGATACAGTGGTGAGATTATCGGGATGGTCTTTGGACCAGTGCCTTTCAATTTATCACCACTCCCTCCAGGCATGATGGTTATATTTGTGTTTGAAAAAAAAAAATTTGAGCAATGTTATTGCCCTGATACCATGTGAAATTTGGAAATGGAGAATTGCATAAGTTTTATTGATGCAGAAATACGTAATACAACCTAGCTTATATAGATACAAACCCCTAAACTCCTACCATAACTTACTCCTATCAATAAGGAAAAAATAGGAAACAAACAAATACATTGA
>VHZZ01001399.1:51505-64462 GCA_009801015.1 Silene noctiflora | reverse complement strand
GGTTGCTATATTTACTCGGGATCCATATTCCAATATGTGTCGTATTTGCCACATGACATGGCTGTGGGTGTGTCTTGTTGGCCACACGACATTGCCATGGCCTTTGTTGGGTTGGCAGCATGACATACTAAAGAAGTATTTCCTCAGCGCTTAGAGATATCAATTTATGTCTGTTGGCAGTGATGCCAAACAAAAGCTTAAAACCAATTTTTTGGTTTGTTCTCTATCCCACATTGGTGGGGAGAGCTCCTTTCCTCTTGTYTATATTACTTCTACTTCTTAGTAGGAGTAAGAGATTGGACCAAGGAGGCTTTTGTAGTGTTTGTTGGGCCTGTGGGTTTCGGTCCAAACACACACACGCGCGCGCCCGGCCCGGCTCGAGCTCGGGCTCAGGTTTGGGTTTGGGTTTGGGTAGAGCACCTGCGGTGCGGGCCAACGACCCTCTTTTACCTTTTTGGGCTTGTGTGTGTTATGGGTTGTCCACATTCAGTGGATCTTTTGTGTAAGATCTGTAACGGTAAGGGAATCAGAATATTACGGTTAATGCAGAAATTAAGGGCGTTAATTAGGCTCTTAATGACGTTTGACTGGAGCGTTTTTGATTCTTCAACTGCTCTATTTTCTGTATAAATAGAGCAGCCTTCCTGAGCAGTAGACACACAATTTCCACTTCTCATCTCTCAAACACTCTCTTCCTCTCTTCTGCTTCTGAATGTTCCTGGGTTCGTTTCTGTTTGTTCCAAGGCGCTTATACACAAGTGGTTGTGTACGGGTGTCGCAGTGTAACCCTTGGGGAACTACCGGCGTGAGACGATTACCACCGCGGTCGTGCCGTAATAGTTTTCAAGTCAGTGGCCATCTTACCACGACACTGCTTTCCTTCCTGTTCGATAAGTTTCTCTTCTCTGTCTCATTGTTACGTCTTACTTTCCAACAATGTCTACCGCCATTGAGACTGATGCTGCAGAAACAATTACGTTTATGAAGAATAAAGAATAGCACTTTGAAGTGATTTCCTTCCTATCAATATACTCCTTATATGATATATGATACTCGTATATGATATATCCACCAAGTACTAGTACTAGTCTGGCTTTGGGGAATGCTGTAGTCAAAAATTTCTTTTTAATTTTAATAATTTTTTTAATAAGTGTATCAATCAAATCCGATTGATTTACCTCGTTTTCTCGTTTTTTTTGCCATTGTACATGATTGAAGTTTTCTTAAAAATTAGACAATGCTAAAATATTAGTAAGAGAGAAATTGAGATAAGGGTAGAATTGGAAAGTTATGTCATAATATGGGCGATATTAGTAAAAACTCGGGCGAAAAAAAGCAACTCCCAAAAAAAATGACGAGGTTTTTTACATAATGGTGAAGAAAATTATACATCCAAATGTATAATAACATCATATAAACACATAAATTTTAACTGGACTTGTATGTATTTTTCTACGCGTTTAAACTTTTTAAGTTATTCGAAGTATTTTAGTCTTTTATCGTAGATACTAAAATTAAGTGAGCTTATATGTTACTCCATGCATCCCAATTTATTGTACTTGTTCATTTTCTAAATTCAGTAATATTTAAAATACAAATCACATATCCTCTTTAGTTTATTAGCTATATACTTAAATCCACCCAAAAAGGAAAGTGGAACAATATAAATTATCGAGATGGAGGAAATATTATTTTAATTACATTTTAAGTTTTTGAACTCGATGTTTATGCGAATGAGCTCACAAACTTAACATTAATACTAAAAAGTTTTACAACAAATGTTGAAAATAATACTCTCCTATTCGATGGAATTGTAATATTGGTATAACAACCTAACCCGTGTACCTTTGGGCCATTATTTGTCTTCACTTAATTAAGCCAAAAGCACAAAACCTTGTTAATAAGTGGTGAATGAAATCCTTTATAAACATCTCATAAACTCCTTATTTTCCAAATGTGGGACAACTTTCCTCTAAATCTCTTAGGGTGTTACAATTGGTCATTCATGATCGAACTCGAAAACAACATAGTCTATTAAGGTGAAAATCATGGACAGAGTGGGGTGGAGCTAGGTGGGTTAGTAAAGGCACTCACCTCTTGACGGATGATATTTTCAAAAAATTTCGAATTCTTCAAGCGTACCTTATTTCATTACTAGTTGTCCTCTTAAATTTTTTCACCCCTACATTTAAATTCTGGCTCCGCCACAGAAGTAACGTAACCTAATTAACTGAAGTTGCCACAAGGACGTCTCAACAAAATTGACCAAGTATTCTAGTTTTGTAGGGGAAGTTGTTATTTCAACTTGAGAAACAATTTTAATAAGAATATAAGTATATGCATAGTCGGCTAGCCGTCGCAAACTTGTTACTTTGTTAGGTACCACTCGAAGCAATATAACACCTCATTCCTTACATAATCGCTAATTCACCATCACTCTATCCACATTCCTTTGATAGTTTGATATTCAACTCCATCCCTAAACCCTACAAGGTACATTGAGTATGTAAATTATAACCCACTCTCACACGGTGAATAGTTTACGTTTAATTTATTTTATAAGGGGAAAATACTAGTGTTTTAAATTTTATATGTTTATTTTGCCAAGTCTACAATTACTGTAAGTGTCTTCCAAAATCCAAATACGAGTATTATGGAATTAATGAGTGTATAAACTAGTATACAAGTATACACCCGCTTTAAACAAAAGATTGTCTTAAAATAAAACAAATTGATAAATGTAATTGAGTCGTCAAACTTTTAAGAAAATTGTGTGACTTGATCCGTTACTAGCCCGTCACAAGATGGACTTACTGTATTGTATATACATCTTATATACTATTCCCATGTCTTATTACTATGGACTTCATAGTTTTTTTTTTTTTTTTTTTTTTCTTTTGCGAAACTATGGACTTCATAGTTGCGGTCATGACTCATGACACATACTACTATGGTTCATTTTGAAACCAACAGACTAAACACAAGACATAAAATCTCCAAGGTTCTCTCCACGTGTCGCAAAAACAACATTTAAGCATTTTCATAGGCTCTATAACTCGATGTCGACACATACATGCATGATTCTAATTTCTAACACCGTAGAAATAGTTTCGTAAAAATTAAATATTTATATAAAGTTATTTTATAAAATTATTCGTAGGAGAAATCTTTGAACAAAATTAGTTTCTGTAACGATTTTGTAAGATCGTCTTATATAAGATTGGTGGTGACAGAGTCACAAATACGTTACTAGCACACCGAAAGATTGGGCAGCTCTCCACAGCAAAACATCGCTGTTGAAAATTGGCATCGTCAGTCTTATCTGTACACTTTCCCACTCCACTCCTCAACACTCCAACACAACCAAGTACTAGCCACCTAACACTTGGACACATATCAACATGACCAATTAATCTTTTGTAACTATGTTTACATTAATTATTATAATAAACACCGGAAAGATTTAAAAATATTAAGATATCATGATTTATGGATTTGAAAGAGAAATAAAAACTAAAGACATATAATGCCAAAAATAACAAATTGATTAGCCGAGTAAAGATTATTATGTTGGTAAATAATACGGTGTAGTAAATAATAACACTGGTTTTATAGACACTAATAGGTAATTACAAAATGCAGATGTCAAGTAACTTTGTTGGTGAACTAGTTCTCTCGAGAGGTGGTACTCTATCATGACCTGGGTTCGAATCTCGTCGGCATTAAAATCACGTTTAAGACTCCCTTTCCACCAAAAAGTAAATAAACAATTATACAAAATAATGTACTAAGAACACCAATACATGAAATTATGCATTTTATAGCAAACTTTTTAATTAAGAGTACGCAGATATAGCTTATAGTAAAATTTGATTTAAAACCGTCTCCTGTAGTTAATTCATTAAAAGTAAAACATGGAAATAAACAGGTAATTTTGTGCAACTAGGCAAAAAAGTAGAGATTGAGTTAGTAGGTAAGCTACTCAAATGTTATTAGCCTTTGAAAATGTCTTACTTCTACCTCATGCAATAGAAGAAAATATAGAAACGTTTCTTGTATTCCGAACCACATTCACATTTCGGATTCGGATTCTGATTGACAACAAATATCCATCAATTTACACTCTACACGGTGTTGTGGATATTATTATGAGTAATTAAGGCTAATACGTCTAAAATTATGACCTCATTACTTAGTCATCACTTGCTTTAATTTCCCTTTATAACAAGTCATTGCTTCCGTACACTAATGTATTACTCTCCACAACCCAACACTCTCTTTGCTTTAGCTTCACCGAATACGTAACAACCTTAACAAGCCACCCATGTCGGAAATAACAGGTGGCTTTTAATAGGCACTTGTTTATCCCTTTTGCAATTTTCCGTCCCCTAATTATATATAAATCTTGATTAACATTTTTAAACGTAATCAGGTTAGATATGATCAGAGTAATACATATAAATAGCGGGTCATTTAGGTTGGAACCGAATTCGCATACAAGGTCATCGATACCAATTATAAATGATGGAAATACTATTTTTTATTCATAATTAAAAAGTATTCTTTAATTGGATTCAAAAAAAAAAAAGTATTCTTTAATTAAAATGCATAATAATTTAAGTAAATTAATATTTGCGTTAACCACTTGCTCCACACACAGTCCACACGTATCTTAGTAGAGTGTCACCTAAAAACACATTCTGGAAACAACACTTGGCATCAAATAAAATAATGCAAATAAGTGGGTGAGGTGGCATGATATGAATGGCGAGAAAGACGCTAAAAAGATGACAAAGAATATGCTGGACCACGCATGTATGCTTAATATTTAGTGTACCATACAAGCAAAATATACTTAGATCAGATACCTACTATCCGTTTTAAACTTACAACCAGATAAATTTATATCAACTTATATAGTAATTTGTCTACAAAATACCAAAAATTTTATATTTATTATCATAATGTGATAGTATTTGACCCGTTTTAAAATTTAAAACGGATTGACCGTCTTAAGAAAGACTTACGGTTAATTGTATGAATTGAAGAAGGAGATTATACAGCCAGCTCTTCCACCATTCTTTTACTTGTTCACTTATACCATGCCTAACATGTGTACCTTAGAGTTTATTTTAACTTCTTTCTCATATTCTTGAGTTTATCTCTTTATATTCCAACTTTTACCGACTTATTTTATTGCCTTTACGTATGAAACTCGTGAAAAAACCTCCTAAAAGTCCTAAGCAATGGAATATTGGATTATTCCAAATATGGTACCTCGTTTTATACTTTCTTTGTATTTGGACTAAAACTTGCTTGAAAGGCTTCCCCTAGTGGGTCGACGAGAATTACTAGCCGAGCGAGAGGAGGTTTAGAGAGGCCTCTCGCTCTCGCTTAAAAATGACAAATCCCAAAAGTTAAATCTTCGAATATTTTTTCAACTATCGTTATGCATTATTCGTTCGTTTTTGTAAAAATTGTCGTGCTCTAACGGTAAATTCTGGCTCCGTCACTGACGAGAACATTTTCTTCCTAATTAAGATGAGTATAGCATTCTTATCATTGACAACGTCAAGCTTGGAAATCAGTTGAACTTGTCATTCACCTAGTCGACTAAGAACACTATTGTGTAAGAATCTAAGATAGTATCATTGACAACTTAAAAGCTCGGAAATCGATTGAATTCATCGTTCACCTAGTCGACTAAGAACACTATCTGTCTAAGACAATTAGTATCATTGACAACTAAAAAGCTCAGAAATCAATTGAATTCGACTAGTCATTCACCTAGTCGACTAAGAACACTATTTGTCTAAGATAATAACTACTCAGTAGTATCATTGAGACATTGACAACTAAAAGCTCGGAAATCAATTGAACTCGTCATGGTTACGCGGATTCCACCGGAACACTACTTCCTTAATTAGACAAGCATCATAGACAGTTAACTAATTAAACTCGTAGAAATTGTATTGGTTGACTATTGATTAATTTTATGATTAAAAAAGAAATGCAAACATCTTAAGCTATACTAATCAAACATCACTATACATTACAACTGTTATATCTAACTAATCACATGGGAATGGAGTAAAGGACCCTATCTTCTTTGATCATACACCTCTAATCAAATCAAACCATAAATTAATTAAATATTGTCTAAAATATTTGGCCTCACCAAACAAATAATTATGTAATCAATCTGTAATAACAATCATAATTATTTACATAAATCTTAATTACCACTACCTAATTAATCAATAATTAACCACAAATCAACAAACTAATAACGCTAATACACGAACAGCTAGTCTTACAGCTAATACACGAACAGCTAGTCTTCAGTAAGACGGAGATGATATGGTGCTATTCTAGTGCTACCTATGAATAAGAATAATCCACCTATCCAAATTGTAATTTGAATAATAAAAATCATAAACTAAAAAACGGACGAGACTTCTTGGAAGGATGAGGACTTTCAACTTCTTGATCATACGATACCAATTTGGGAATATTATTATTACTGTTACTATTATTATTACTAACCGCCTCAAAGTCAACGACCGTCAGATAATTATCCGGCATCGCTGGCAAATTGAGGTCAAATTCAAACGGCGTGTGAGTCACGGTCGACGTCGCCGCTCCTCCGTCCGACACCGCCGCAGAATTTTCACTCTTCTGAATCTTCTCCTTATTCTTATTAATAATTTTGGACAAATTATTATTACTATTATTACTATTAATGACGCCTTCATAGTGACATCTCTTGTGTCCTCCAAGAGCCTGTCCAGACGGAAACGCCTTATTACAAATCGTACACACGTGCGACTTTCCTCCACTAGCAACAACCGCGAATTCGGTGGCGGCGGTGTCGGCGGTGGCAGCGGGAGTAGGTTTCCGGTGACTAGCTTTATGTCCGCCTAAAGCTTGATAAGACGAGAATTCCTTGTCACACACGGCACACTGGTAATTATTCTCCGCGGTCGCGGATAGAGAATTGTGATCGACGTCGCGGCCGCGAGCGAGCATGATGAGACAGAGCGCGAGGTATTCGTCTTCGGAGGGTGGGGGATCGGAGCGAGGGCGCTTGGAGCGTTTCTTTTTTGCAGATTGAGCGGGGGTTTGAGAGGAGGGGGAGGGGGAGGGGGTGAAAGGGAGTTTTTGGGGTGGCGGTGACGGAGTTGCGGAATCGAGAGTAGTCATGGTTAATTGGTGCGGATTAAGGAAGGAAAGGGTTGAGTGAGGGGGTGAGAAAGTGAAGGGGAGGGGTGAAGGGGTATATATAAGGGAAGGGGAAGGAAGGGAAAAGTAGTTGGTAAGGGAGAAGTGAAGTGGGTCAACTGACAATAGTTGAAGGGAGTTGTAGAAGAGTGGGAATTGGGAAAGAAGAGGTGAGGTGGTGGTGGCTTTTGTAGGGACTTTTTCTAAGGTCAATTTAATTAATTATTAATTATTATTCTGGATGGATGTATTTGGGTTAAGACACTTGTAGTCTTGTACACTACTACTACTACGGAGTATTATATGGTATGGAGTAAATTATTACCATGAGATATCCGAATGGATACGGACTGTATTCAACTGTGATTGTCATTTAATTTTCATCAGATCAAGGATAACAATTTTTATTATTGTTTTAAGATATGTAAATCTTTGGTGTACCATCATCAAATTACAAGAATTGTTGAAGATTTTACTCATATTCTTTAATTTTTTTTTTTTTAACTTGGCTACGTTAATTAAGAATTGGTAAGGCTCAGTGACAGAGTCCGGATTTCCCGTTAGGGAGGGGTGGAGAAAAATACTAGCGGAGACGAACTGGTAATGTCATAAAGTAAACATCGGGAAAAATAAAAAAAATTAACTAAAAAGTCCGAAATTCCCAATGTCCAGTGGGGGCGAGCGCCCCTACTAGTCCCCTAATTCCGTCGCTGGTAAGGCTTATTCAATTTCACTGCTGATATTTTTTTTTACATTGCAGATATATTTTTTTTATTGGGTTAAGACGACAATATATTTTTTTTAATCTTAAAATAAGTCAAGTATGCTAGATGAGAAAAAAAAAAGGAGAAAGCATATTTGACGTGTTTACAAATTGAGGCGGATACTGTTTTCCTAAGAGATACTTCTTGTGAATTATAACCATATCCGTCTCTTTTATTTGTTTATCCATTTTATTCTTTATCGGAGTTATTTTATTCAAATGTAAATAAATAATTAGGACAGAGAGTGCATCTATATTTGTGTTTTTTCAAGTTAAGTTAGTTTGTGAGGAAGGTGCATTGGTTAATAGTTGTCTATGGTGGCTGAGTATGACTTTAATTTATTGAAGATTAATATAAGGAAATTACAAATCAATGTGCATGTATAGTTAAATCCAAAAGAATTTTGTCAGAAGAAAGTTCCATGCACAATACTAGATTTAGATATATAGAAAGCCTATATCTAAGAAACAGTTATTATGCAACTATACTAGATTCATTTACAAAATATCACTCGCATAAATAACTTTACATCTCTAGTGGTAATAGTATCCTACAATCAAGTTATCTCTAACTTAAGCTTATGTGTAATTTTATTAACCTTTTAAAGTTTATTTTTTTAATATTTAAGTGGCTAAGTTCAGAAACTTTATGATATAGCTCGAGTTCTTTAAAATAAAACTCGAAAACTTTATTATAAAGTTCGGATTTTACACCACCAGTTGTAAATTGTAATACAACTGGTTGTATAGTCTACTAACTGACTCGGTCATTATATATATTGTGTTGTTACTTTTTTTTAAGGAAAACTCAAAATATATCAAATAAAAAATTATTCTCATATTATATTGCACTAGAATAATACGTTGAATCAACATTAGTGAGCTCAATTAAAAAGTTTTAATCTAGATCATTTGTTTAATACTTTAATCACCCACTTTCTCCCATCAACTATTCAAACTAAGACATCAAATAAAAATCAACAATCTCAATCTAAAGAAACACTAAAATAATAGGTCTGATCTAAGTTTTCACTCGCTAGTTTCGTGGAATCATGGTATTTGTGTTCTTAATTTGTCATGACCAAGTCATGTTTACATTTTAATCGTACATCGTCAAATACATTTAACTAGTAGTAATAACATAATCCAAAGTACGCGATCTCTTACATCGTAAAGATAATCATGTCGACACTAGATCACGGTACTATTAGCTTAGTAATATACTTTTCCGGTTTCAATCATTTATTTATCTTTAATTAAATATCTCTTTTGAAAAATATAACAAATATTAATAAATAATTGAGACGGAGATTGATTAACGGCGGTTGTTGTGAGGAATTGGACAAAGATACTTTGTATCTATGTTTAATGGTCACTATCCTACATAATTATGGTGACATTAAGCGATTTCATAAAATGATATATACCAAATATATTGGCATGCTTGACACTACTATTAATCTTTGAAATATGATATCGGATAATGCCATTAAGTCAATTACCACGTATGTATTGCATTCATTGGCTCATTGCGAATGCTTTACGGGGGGGTACTCATCCCTTTGATATATAGTTAGCTAGCAACAAATATTATTTGGTACGGATCGAGTATTGGTTTGTGCCTTTGTGGCGAATTAGGGTTTGTTTGGATGAAAAAGATTCGAGTGACGGTAAGAAAAGAATATAAATTAATCTTTTATTACGTTTGGAAATATGATAAAACAAATTGATGGATTTATGTTACTGTTTTGCGAATCTAATTTAAACTCTTTGATGAATTTGAAATAAAAACTTTATTATATTTTTCCTTTCTCTATCGGCCCTATCTAAAACACGCTTAGTTTCTATAAAATATACAGAGTTAAATTGGATGGGAGAAGATCGAGCTAGTTTTGTTCATTGTACCTTTATCGATGTCCATTACCAAACCCCTTGGAATAGAAAAGAAGAAAACAACAAGTTTGAGCTATAGTTTGTCATCTTAAGAAAATTTGTGATCTAATTATATAAGCTTTCGAGAGACTTTATATCATGGAATATAAAAAAAAAAAAAAAGATAAATTACTGTTATACTGAAAATGTGAATAATACTATGTTTTTTTCTTTATAATTTAGATGTGATATATCAAAATCTTCTTATTTTTTTGGTGAAGTAATAATGTAATATATCATTTTTCACATAATAATAAGTTTTTTCAACTCGTGAACAATAATCGTTGGCACTTTTAAAAAAAGCTTATATTTTTACGATTTTGCATTTCTTTTGCTTGTGCAATGCCTATGAAAATGGTTCGTTCTCCTATAAAATTAGTAATACTGATAATTGCAAAATAAAAAAAAAACATATGATTCTCTAGTGAAAGTGATGTTAGACAAACAAGAAATGAGAGGAAAATATAAGAATCACCGGATGAAGGGGTTATTGATTAATTTTATTTTGATATAAAAGTAGTTTAATGCGAATAATTTTCACACTAAATCTATTGCGCCATCCCCGTCAATTAACTACCTAATTTATTGGAGTATAAAAGATATCAAACAATATTTAGGTCATGATAAGTGATTATTAACCAATAATGTCTTTAAAAATTGTCTTAATTAACACCAATTTAACAAAGAATTCGAGAGAAAGCACCAAAAAAAACCTAATAAATAAAGAGATCAACAACGTCAAATGCATGGGAAATGGGATTATACATCTATTAAGGGGATTGATAATGCCACAATCCTTTCTGTTAATGCCACACCAATACAAGATAAATCTAAGAGAATGTTATTATTTATCGTCTCACAAAAACGAGTGGCATTAGTAATTTTGTTGTGGCAAAATGCGTTCCCTCTATTAAGTTCAATATAATAGCTTTATACAATCATATCAAATCTAACTGAATTTATATATATTTTTTCTGAGCATTTTAAAGTTTTTAAGTTATATATTTAAATCTTTCGAAGTCAATGTTCAAATTTAACTGAGATTATATACATTGTTTTTTAATTACATGATAAGTTTTTGAGTTTAATATTTACGTGAAAGAGTTTAGAAATTTTACCATAAAACTTGTAAAACTAAATCACTGACCATAAATTCTTGTTTAAGTTAAGACGGGTCAAGTATTAACAATAAGACAAAAGCAGAATCCATGGAAAAAAGCAATAAACCTGTCTTATATGATCTAGCTAGTAGAATGATATTTAACCCGTTTTAATATAATGACGGATGACTAACTGATCAGTGGCTGTACCAATCTATGAATTGTAAATGCATGCCTAACCAAACCCACCAAAACATTATTTAAGTATGAATCAAACTATGAAATTAAAGTAAGGATAGTATACAAACTAATTAAGGTAGTACTGAACTATAGATGCTGTGATCTATTGCATAATCACATGCATATGCTTTAAATTTGTAAACAACTAAATAAACATGATCATATGCTGCCTCTTATTAATTTTGACGTAATAACTAGTGATGTTTATTGCCTCTACGTCATTAAGTTTTACGTCATTTGTTAATGGTTAGGTCTCAAATTAAATTTCCCAATTTTTCTTATTTATTTTAACTACTATTTTGATGTACTCTGTATAATTTATCGGTAATCCAATTTGATTGGAAATGGGTTAAGACTCTAAATGGGTTTTTTTATTGTACAATGGAGGAGCGAACCTTACAGGAAAAATTAACCAGCTATTACATGGAAAATAGCTATCTCAAGAACGTCTTTACGCAGGATAGTGCGGAGCTTTAGATGGTGGATCTTTCAAAACGACTAGATCTGTGAATAATTAAACCTCGATTAGCTAGTCAATCAGTTGTCTGATTAGCTTCTCTGTAGGCGTGTTCTAGCTTAACCGTCCAACCATCTTGTTTGATATAGTATCCGTACATCGTTTAACCAATTGATATGTAGCATTTTTATAGTGTTTTGCCTTGTCTAAACCTCTTTTAACCCAAAATTTGAATGCTTTAAATGATAAATTATTGGTTCATTTTGCTTTATAATTTTTTACCTAGTCATTTATGCATTATTAGTTATCATAAATAACTCTCGCATATATAAGACCAAATCGCTAGGCAACCGACTCAAAATCAAACCCGTTTCTACGGCTATATTACCTCTATCAACTTCCCCCCAGTGTCTTAGTTAGTTGACCTTGAGGTTTTTAATAGGGTGTGACGACTTAGCCCTAATCACCAACCTACATAAACTATTGCTATAACAAGTTTTCTTCCTTAACCAAGCTAGCACAGGGAGTATTGTCCATATGTGTAATAAGTTTAGGAATAAGAAATTGCCTAGATCTTTCTAAACTTTATGGTCACATGGCGTAATTATGAGAACCTCATGGTGTCATGGAGCTAAGTCCACAAGTGATGATATTCCTAAACTTATCCAACATATAAAGCACTAATTACTCACAAAAGTAAGAGTTTTAAATGAAAGGGGTAACGATTAACGAGAGCTTATAATTATATACACACATTTACAATATGTTTTTCGAAAAAGTCCTTGTAAAACGATTTTACGCAAGATCGAAGACACTTATATAACCAAATATCGTAAGGAACTCATGTAATTATAAATTGTGGTTTTTGCAAGATTATGTATGTAGGTACTCGTAATGACTAATAAGTATGTAATTTTTTTACAATAAGTAAAATCGTTTTATATTCGTTATTATTTTTTCAGAAAATTCATGTGTTACCCTTAAATTTTGTCACGTTGCAAGTGGTACCCAATATTTTAAGCTTGTGCACCTGATACCTTACATGTTTGATTTTCATGTACAACATGTTTTTTTCTCGCTATAAAAAATTAAATTGACCATAACTCCAAGACCGGAATTTAAAATTTGGCAAAATTTTGTTCTAAAATGATTATCTCGTCATAATCTACGATTTGAGGAAAAAAAATGTTGACTAATATTTCCTAGTTTTTTTTTTTTTTTTTTTTTTTTTTTTTTTTTTTTTT
>VHZZ01001399.1:32022-49875 GCA_009801015.1 Silene noctiflora | reverse complement strand
ATATATATATATATATATATATATATATATATATATTCCCTTTGATTTTAACACAAAGATTAATAAGGAGAGGGGAAGGGACACCGATATTTGTGTTTTGTTGCGTTGTGAGGTTCTTAGTCTTCTTAAGACAAATATATTCATCTTAACATTAAAACGATATAAGATAAATCAAAGGTAAACAACTATGCAAGACGTGTGACATCAGATACAAGAAGTATTAAGCAGAAACTAACACTAATACACTATATATAATATACTACATGACTGACAGATTTGTTGCCAGCTTTTGATTAGCATTATAATCACTTAGGGGCCGTTTGGTTCGGGAAAGGGAAAGGGAATGAAATTAGGAAAGGGTTATAAGGAGAATGGTATCGGATTCCCTTAGATGAGTATAGTTGTTTGGTATGAATAAATAATAAAAAGATAGTACTATATTAAACCTCATCTTCAACAATAAAACCACTGCCATCACCATGGTTCATGAAAACCCACCTCCACTCTACTGTCATCGGCCACCAGATGACGTGTTACGCCGTCGCCAACGTTCTCTTTCACCCAAACCACCGTCACCACATGATACTACCATCTCTCCTTAACGTTTACAACTCGTCGGAGAAACACACGGTTATACCACAGTCGATTATTATTGTATGTTCTCTCTTTGTTCAATGCTTGAAGTTCGGTTCTTGTTAGTTCCTTTGTATTTTAGCAAAATCAGATTTGATTTGATGATTGGAATTGTTGATGATTGGAATTTAATTGACTGATTGATTGAATTATATTGAAATAAATTTCAACCAAATTTGTTGGTATTATGGGGTGGCAAATGCGGAGTGTTTTAAAAGGGTGTTGGGGTGGTAAAGGAATGTATGACAGGGCGACTCCGGCGACGGCGCAAGGAAAGTGATGCCGGCGCTGGATGGAATGGACGTTCCGCCAGGTGGTGATGGTGTTATGGCAGCAGGGGTGATGGATGGTAGTGGTCAGTGGAGTGTGATAGTAATGTGTTGGTTTGTAGGGAATGGAATGGGATACCCTTGGGGGGTGAGGGGAATGAGTGTAAAGGAGTATGAGAGTAAGGGAGGGAATTAGATTCTCTTTGTTGGGATCAAACAAACACATTCAAAGGGAATTATTAGCTTTTATTCCATTTCCCTTTCTTTTAAACCCCAAACCAAACGCCCCCTTAATTTATAAACTTAATACTCCAATCATTTTATCATAATCCCTTAAACTCAGGATTGTCAGGAGCTACAATCCATAATCATGCTGCTTAATTATTGAGTTTTAAGTGATTTACAATTTTACATCACGTGTTCCTACTGAAGGAATCATATATCATGAGGACTTGAGGAGGAGTGGTGGTGGATAGATGGGAACAACTCCATTCCATAAATACGTTTCGACATTCCCTTGGTTTAGTGGAGTGAAGCACTGAAGCCTAGCCTTTTTTTTAGAATTACACGAAAACGGGCAAACATATTATACGCCTAGCCATTCCATAAATACGTTTAGACTCCTCCTCTTTCCTCTCTTCCTATTACCAGTCCTCATCCGCTTCCCTTTTCTTCTCCTACTACTTCCCTTCCCTACTTCTCCTCTTTCCCCGTTTCCTTTCCCTTTCCCTTGTCCTCTTTCTCTCTTCATCTTCTGTCTAATGTCCTCGTATCAAACACCTCTCCTTTCTCCTCATATGACTCGCCCTTCTCCCTTCTCCCCTTTCTCCTTCAACTTTTCCTGTTCCTCCTCGTTCCCTACTCTCTCTCTCCCGTCCTCCTATTTCTATCCCCCTTTTCTCTTTGACGTCACCGCATCCTAAACCACCCCCATTTTCATCATCATGGTCCTCCTCCTCCCATTTCCCCTTTATCCTTCCCTGTATCTTACATGTCTCATATCCTTAAATTTTATATCTTCTACCACCTCCTCCTCCTCCAGTTTTTTGTCATATTACTCGTCCCTTTTTTCCCTCGTACTACTCCTTCATATCTTCCCATTTCTCCTCCTTATCACTTCCACTTTTTCTCTCCTCTTATCGTTCGCATCCTTCTATTTCTTCTCCCTACCTCCTCTTTTTCCCCTTATCTTGTAGCTGGACCTCCATCCCTTTTCCTTTCCCCCAACCGCATTTTTCTTCTTCCTCTTTATCGCTTCCTCGCCTACAACTTGTACTCCTCTCATGATCCCTCCCTCCTTCCCTTTCCCTCACTCATCTCTCCCCCCTCTCGTTTTCCTCTTTCCATATTTCTTATCTCTTTAACGTTGTCGCTTCCTCATCCTCCTTGTCCCCTTTCTTATTCATTCTCCACTTCCATTTCTCCGTCTCCACGCCTCCTCTTGTATCTCCTCCATAAGTTCTCTTATGATTCTTCCAAGAAAATAACATAGTGATAAAGATTGTCTAAATTAACGTATACATTAACAAAAAACAAGTTCGATATGGTTAATAAATTATAATTTTCTTAGTTAAGCTTTCTTATATTTTTTTTGAATTTTTTATTATAATAACTTATCTTCCTATTATTACAAATCCTCCTCTTTTTCTCATAGTACTCGTCATTCCTCCCTTACCCCATCTTACCATCTTACTGCACCCCCCCCCGCTCTCTCTCCCCCTTGTCATCCTCTTTATCTCTCCAACGTCCTCGCGTCCTCAACCACTTGATTAATTACAGGACAAGATGATGGAAAATCGACTAAGATAGTTTGGCCATGTGAGAAGAAGACCTATAAATGCATCAGTTAGGAGGCTCGAGACATGGAGAACACAAAAGGTTATTAGGGATGCAGGGAGACCAAAACGGACATGGTTGAGAGTGATAGAACATGATATGAGATTTCTCGAGCTTGAAAAGGGAATGATGATTGCGAGGGCACAATGGAGGGAAATGATACATGTAAATTTTTAGTATTTGCTCTTATTTGAAATATTTAGTGTTTTTATTTTAATTTTTAAAAAATCTTTTGTTGTTTCCGGATTAATTACACGTTTTACCAAAAAAATTTCTTATATAATAATATACTTGGATTATTTTTAAGACATTCTGTAACATTAATTTTTACTTCAATTTTCAAAACATTATTTTAATTTGTCTTTTTTATTCAAATTCTAAATTTTTATAAAAGAAATCCGAGCTTTGATTTTAAAACTTATAAATTTAACTTGACTTTTGTAGTAAGTTTTACTCCCCATTTGCTTTTAACTTTTTTTTTCTATATTTTTTCATTTTGAGGTGTGTAGCTCACGGTGGTGGTAACAGAAGGTGCAACTCATGATGGTGGTAACGGAAGGTGGCGGAATCTGGTCGTTAGAGTTTTTTGGGGATTTTGGTAAAGTTGGTATGTTGTAGTATGTTTCGTGTTCTGCATCTATAAACAAATTTGGCGACCGAATGAGGTAGTCGCTAAATTGGCGACTAATTTCAGTCGTCCGGGTTTTTTTTCCAGTCACAATATTGTAGGACGTTATTGCAGATCAAGGGTTCATGGTTCAACAATCGCTGCAACTCTAGAAGTAAGATTGACATCCGAGATTGGCACATCTTTAACTAGATGTGTGATTCCATGTTGAGCTCATAAACCATTTCCTTCCAACCTATGTCCCTTATACACGTTTAGAAGTATCCGACATAGTTGCATATCTGCAATACATCGGATTTCTGGTTTTAGGGTACTCGGTCGAGTGTGGGGTACTCGTCCGAGTAGGTGGTGTAGTGGTTTTAGTCAGGCTTCTGACTTGCGGGTAGTCAATCGAGTGTGGGGTACTCGATCGAGTGTGGTGTACTCGGTCGAGTTGTCACGTACTCGACCGAGTGCCCGGTCTTTTACGTTATTTTTTGCGGTTTGATTAAGGTGATTCGAGAAGCATATAACTAGTGGATTTTGGACTCTAATTATTTTATTAATCATTCTTAAAACACTTTTCACAAACTAAGAGCGACGTTCACTACTTCTTCCATTATCTTAATCATTCCAAGGACAGGGTTCATCATGCTTGGGGGCTTGCACATCTTATCGTTTTTCAATCGTTGGGTAAGTCTTCTACCTTGTTAATCTACCGTTTTAATTTTAGTTAGGCAAACCCTAATTGGGTGATTTGGGAATTTTGGGTGGAAATCAGTTTTATGTGATATATGTTGATTAATTTGTATGATTATAGTTGAGGATTTCGTAGAGGAGGAGTTCTAGTTGCTGTGCTTGATTTTTTATTAGGTAGAGTTTCCCTTCTCAGTTGATTGGTTAATTGATTATAAGATGGATGTATTATTGTTGGTTGGAACTACTATTATTGTTATTATTGCGATTGAGATTATTGTGGTCTTGGTTGTTGGAAATTGTTGTGGAGCTATTTTCGGGAGATGGTTTCAACCTCATGTTCGCTCCTTGTGTCTCCCGTCACAAGGGGAATGTGAAAATTAATGATCTGGGTTCACTCGTTGTAAGGAGCGGGGCTTAGGTGGTATGGATGCGGTCCCCACTAGCGATGCGGATTACCTGTTGCGATGGGTAATCTGGCAGGGCTACACACCTTGGTGTGTAGTCGGTTACTGGTTATATTTGGAGTGCGGAGGATTGTTTGGTTACTATTGAGTGATTAGTATGGTTTATGAGTATGTTATGTTGGTTATTCAGTTGACTGACCCCGTGGTTGTTTTCAAAACTGTGGTGATCTATTCGGGGATGGTGAGTAGTTGATTTAGCAGGTATTGGCATTGGATGTGGCTCGCGGGATGTGGACAAGGTCTGAGTCGTCACTTTTGCTTAGCTAGCTTCCGCTGTCACATTAGACTTCATTATACTTACTTTTCTTTTGGAGTTGTAACAGTTTTGGTTTGGCTTGAGACTTGTAAACTTTTAAACTTATGCACTTTTAATATTGTTCTTTTATGGTCTATTTGATCTACTTACCTCGGGAAACCGAGATGGTAGCACCTCTATACGTTGGGGTAGTCCTTGTTAAGGTAGCTTGGTGTATGAGGGTGTTACAAAGTGGTATTAGAGCGATGATTTTGGAACCTAAAACTAATGAACATAATTAACGTAAAGAGTCTAAATAAAATGAACCCGAGAAGGAGTTGTTTGGAACTACCGCAAAGGCTTGGGAGACTTCCTAAGGCTACAACCTTGCCTTTAAAACTTTGAGCCGGTCACCACGGGGTGTGTCAAGGGATCGTTATATGTTTCCATGTCTTTATGAGTATGGGGATGAGGAGTATGATTGATCTGAATGGGAGATGTTGAATGCATGTTTGATAAGTTGAAAAGTATACGGCATGATGGATGTTATTGTTTGGCTTTTGTACCTAGTAACATATGATTAGAAGTACTGGTATACGCATGTGTGATGCTAAGGCATGAGGGTAGATCGTATTTGGCATGTCTCGACCGAGTGAGGCAGAGACTCGACCGAATATGGGGTACTCGACCAAGTCCCTGACACTCGACCGAGTGGGTGATATGTGTGTTTGGACAGTAGCTTCCGAAAGTCGGTAACTCGATCGAGTATGTAGAGCACTCGACCAAGTACTTGACCGATGTTTGGGTAAATTTCTACCACACATTTATTTGACAACGTGGCGACATCTGATTGGACCGAGGACAAAGGCTAGGATTACTGACATGGCACATAAATATCTCATCATAAGAAATAGGCTGGGTTAAGTCCATTGCTGGGTCAAACAACAAACTCCACAAAATTATGGGTGTTGAGCAGAATCAGGAGAGAATAGCAGAGCAGGAACCTATCAAAGAAATAGGCCTATAAATACTATTCAAAGTCCAGAAGCAAGGGGTAATTGATCATTCACTCAACTCTCACTCCAGAAAATACTCTCCTCATGTTGTTTAGTAGCTGCATTGTTTATTATTTCCACAAGTTGTATTATTACGTTGTTCCTCCTCAGCACCCACAATCAGTCATAGTGCATATATTTGCGGGATACCGACTCTCGCGGTTTTTTCCACATTCGGGGTTTCCGCGTCACCAATCCCCTGTGTCATTATTTCTTTACTTTGCTTTTACTTTGTTTCCATCTTTATTTTCACTTACTTTTTCATCCATTTTTCGTTATAAATCACATATAAATTAACCCCCGGTTTCAAGGCTAAAAGTAGCAGATCACTTTGACCCACCATAAATAATATAATAAAGTTTGGTCAATTTTTGGCTAAAACAGTTTGGCACCCACCGTGGGGCAGAGTGATCAATTTCTATAGCCAAGTCACCTTTCGAGTCAATCGTCTACCACCATGTCTCATAGAAATCTCAGAATTCCTTTAAAGTTCCCTTTAGAGACTCCCGTAGCCCTGGTTGTCGGAATTCCTGCAGTGTTCCTCTAGAGTTCTGTTGTAGATCAGGTCGTCAGCGTTCCTCCAGAATTCTGCAGTAGACCAGATCGCTAGTGTTCTTCCAGAGTGCTCCAGAGTTCTGCAGTAGCAAGATTAGGTCGCTAGTGTTCCTCCAGAGTTCTGCAGTATATCCGCTCCCCAGAATTCCTCCAGAGTTCTGCAGTAGGTCTGGTTGTCAAAGTTCCTTCAGAATTACTCCAGCCTCTGCCAGAACAGAAATGACCAGCCTACCTGAAACCACTTGCACTATACCGGCAGGAGGTTGACCAGTAGGAATGTTCAGCGCAAGCGTGCTGGTCCAGAGCAGCCTACCTAGAAGAAGCTTGGAACACTCCGACCCAACTCCACCAGATACCTTGCAGACCATCTTGAGAGGGATGAGCACCCTGCACAAAGCCGTTGTGGACCTCCATAAGGACAACTTAGACATGAAAGCAAGGATAGCAGCCATGGTACCCACCCCATCCAGCGCCCATCCAGCAGAATATCCAGGCCGTGGTTCCAGCAACCTTATCGCAGGAGTCCGCAGTGGGTGTAGGACCAAGACAACAGGTTCCCTTAGAGTTGGTCACCAGGATATATATTGAAGCCCAAGCACCTAATTTTTCTCTCATGCCGACCAACCCGTACGCTACCCTAGGTAACATCTTGTCTAGTCTTCCCTTGGGACTAACTCCTTCTCTACTACAGGTACCACTAGCCAACAGGTACCGATTGGCAGTACATGTTTATCATCAATGTCACCCCTCTGCCCAGTGGCTTCGCTAGCCAATCCTACTCCGTGGAGCAGACCCTTGTAGGAGCAGCGTTAGGAGGTAATCTCGTTGGCTTCGTTCCTCCTGTGCCTAACCCACCTGCAGGAACAGGTAGTCTGGTGGAACAACAATTTCAGAAAATCAGAGCAATGCTTARCAAGATACCYGGGATGCCGCACCCGATGGAAATATCAACACCAGACAGTTATGCATACTCTCCCTTCATTGACACCATTACATTGGTSRAAGTACCAAAGCGATTTGTTCCTCCTGAAATGGTGTTGTATGATGGTACTACTGGTCCCAATGACCACATTAGAAAGTACAAGCAGAAGATGATAGAATTCTGCATGTGCGAGGCCTTTGGATGTACCCTATCTAGAGCAGCACTGCAAAGGTTTAATAGGGAAAAAGTGAACATCCCTAGATGGGACAACCCCACCGCGATTGAGCCTTCAGGCAAGGGTTACTGCCAGACTCCGACCTATACGAAGAGTTGACAAGGTACCAATGCAATACCTTCGAGGATGTGCAAGTAAGGGCAATGGCGAAAATTAGGCTCGATGAAGACTCATATTCGTAGACATGCATGCTACACCTGAGGTAGCTCGAAATTTCATAATTTCATAATTTCATTACTTTTTTCATATTTCGGATAGTTACTGACTTGAGCGTTGGAGAGCGGTTGGCTATGCCAACGAACAACTTTAGCAACAAATCTCTTGTAGGACGTACACGAGATCACCCTGCTGGCAGCGGGCATGCTTAAGAAGCACGTGGTCGCTCAGGCTGCAGAGCAGAACACCCTTCATGCAAAACATGTCACTCTTCGTGCAGAACAAGTCGTTCCTCCTGCAAAACAAATCACTATTCCTACAGAAATAGTTCTGTTCTGCCTGTAGGGCAGGTCGCTCTCCCTGCTGAAGTTGTCATAGTACTTGCAGATTCAGTAAGTTACTCTATCAGCAGATTCAAGAGATAACCATGCCAGAAGTCCCGGAAAACCCATCAATTGCTTGAGGGAAATTCGATCAACGTATCGATTATACGTAAATAACACCATGGAGGTCTAGGAGATATGGGCAGTCCGAATGCTACAAGTCCAATACACTCACAAGTCAAGAAGACCCTAAGGAACCAGAATGAGTAGGCAGATGCGCTGGCCATCCTGGGGGCAGCATTTAAATCAAGTAGTTGCATCGCAGCTCCCTGCAAGACAAACCTGTAGCACCAAGGACGAACATAAGTGACAGGCTTTCAATAAGCAGGCATAAGGAACGCCTAAAAGTTAACTAACATATAGTTGCTGCAGAAACCAATGGCACTTTGCAGCATGCCAGTGATATCGCAAGTTCCTCCTCAGTAGGAGAAAGACGATTAGGAGTCAGACTATTTTGCATGCCCTCCATAGCGGAGCAGCGAAATTCATGCAAGGGGACAAATGCCTTTCCAACAATTCGCCAGCAAGCATTTACAATCCCCCTGATGGGAGTGCAATCCCCCTACTAGGGATACATCGTGGAACATTATTCACCTTAAAAAATATAATATTTAGGTTCCATCTAATGGACCCTAAGTTCCCCCTTCAGCAGGTACATTAAAGGAATGATAACATAAATTACAACTCTAAAATCGCATCGTCCATACTTAAAGTAGGATGGCCAAGTGGTCGATCCACTTAAGTGGGTATGATCTGAAATTTAAGCCTTGAACGACCATAAAGTCGCAAGCACTAGCTGACTTCGTCTCAGATTTCAGTCCAGCACTCCAACATGAGGCCGACAAAGATGTGCTGACTCTGATAGAAGATAATGGCGACCAGAAGTAGATACTCCACGTTGATGGGGACTCCAACATGAGAGGAACGGGAGTAGATCTGGTCCTCCATTCCTCTCAGGGGAACAGATTGTTCAAGCAGTACGGTGCGAGTTCAGAGCCACCAAAAACGAAGCAGAGTATGAGGCCCTCATCCTAAGCCCGCAATTGGCTTTGGACCTTCGTGTGAGGCACATAGAAGTGTTCAATGATTCACAACTCATCGTGAATCACGTGAACGACGTCTATGCCGCCAGAGCCTCAAAGATGGCAGCCTACCTCAAGGTAGCAAAGGAGCTGAAACCACGTTTTACCACCTTTTTTATAAAGAAAATCCCAGGGACCAGAACATGGAGGCCGATGCACTAGCCACCATGGGAGCTACATTCAAACCAGGGGAAATCTCAACGATTCCCATCATACATGTGTTGGAGCCTGCTGTTCGTAAGCAAGAAACCGTTGACGGTGAAACATACACAGTGGACGCAGGAAGCAAGGGTCTTGAGCACCACGGACGCCCTGGACGGTCCACCTGACTAGCGACAACCATACTATGATTGACTGCGCAATGACGTACTCCCTTCTGACAAGAAGGAAGTGCGAAGTTTTAAAAATAGCTCTCTAAGTTCATATTGATTGACGACGTCATGTTCAGAAAGTCCTTAGCAGGTCCATATCTGAGATGCCTGAGCAGTTAGGAGGCGTAGACTATTATGCATGACATCCACAACGGAGAGTGTGGAAATCATGCAGGGGGCATGAGTCTGTCCAACAAGGCGCTCAGGCAGGGATACTTCTGGCCAACAATGCGTAAGGATGCCATGGAACACATGAAGAGGCGCGACGCCTAAGGTGGCAACAAGTCAAACACCGTACAACTTGGTGTATGGGTGCAACGACCGTAATCCCTGCCGAGGTAAGAGTGCCAACACACAGGTACGGATGCATTAATGAAGATAGAAACCAGGTAGAAATGGCAAGCAGCCTGGATACTGTGGACGAACTTAGAGCCAGTGCCCGGATCAGGATATCATCCTACAAGCAGACTGCTGCTAAGAGTTACAATAAGAACATGAGAATCAGAACCTTGCAGTTAACATGTGAGAGGGTACAACGCCCAGAATCCACCCGCTGAAACCACGGTCCGAGCTCCCGTAATCTCGACTCCAGAGTGAACACCATCCACCTGACAAGGTACCACGTTCAGAACTCGCGTGCTGGCCACCTAGGAACTATCAGGTATTGCTAAGGGGATGACAACTTAAAAAGTATTCTTAAATTTCTCTCTATAAATTTTCTTATTTTTTCTGTCCCGCAATGTTGTCTTAGCAGAGAGCATTGATTGGGTAAACGAGGGAGTCGCGTCTTTAAGATGTCTTTTCAAAGGGACCAGAATAAATTTTATTTCATTTGTCTAAGTTTAGAATGTACTGCCTCAGGAAGCACGGTGTTACGCTCCTGAAAAGCTCTCTTTTTTTGTAATTTGCTCCCTCTTTATTTTAAATAAATTTGGCTTTATTCTTTTGAGATATTTGAGATGCATTTTTGAGTTGGCAACTAATCCTCAGCAGTCCGATGGAAATAGGGACTAGCTAAATGCTCCTCCTGCAGGAATTACATCATGCGCGTGGTCGATCAAGGAACTTCGACGTCCCATCAGGTCGAACAAACTCCGGTACCATCATAATCACCCCAACAAAACAGTACGAAAAGATGGCCAACATATAGTGCATACACGACAAAATATTCAAAAAAGCGCGCTACAAACGATGAACACTAAGTACTCGAGAAACATTACAAACAGAACTGAAAGTTATAGCACGAAAGTTCGTCTGCACCCTTGTAGGTGCAGATCACAACAAAGCCGAATTGTTCACAAACACACACATCCTCCATCACTATCATTTCTCAGGTGTCACCAATATAATTACTGCATGAGCAAGATCGCTCGAGGTTCCCACCACCAGGATCACCGTTGGCGATCAGAACGAAAAAGTCTGCTGGAACATAGAGTTCACCAGCTGGACCCCAGCGTCCATCAGCATCCACATTCTACCAACTGGAACCTAGCTTCCACCAGCTAGTAACTAGCATCCACGAGCTAGAATCTGCCTCTACCTGGAGTCTGCCCGACAGAAGAGTCTTATTGTACGAATTTGCAGGCCGACGTCTGCAGAACACCTGCTGCACTTACCTTCAGACAAGGAGAACCGTAGAATGCCAGAAGGAACCTGGGTGAGGCTCTGCAAGATCGGAAATGGTAGCATAATCAAAGATGACCGCCTCAGCAGGCACCACCTCTCCAGCATGGACGCCTGTGTCCACAACATTGGATCCCATCTTCCCTGCCATCAGATCATTGATAATGCTGAAGTCCAGTTTGGTGGAGAAGCCTCATCAAATTGCTTCTCCTCTTATTTCAGGTCCTAAGCGGTATGATCCTTAGCCCGAAACTCCTGGATACGCTTGATCTTGGATTCTCAAACTGTCATACAACAAGGGCATCCAGGAACAGTTTCTTCAGAGTCTGCGCCTAGTCCTCAACAACTACAAGACTATCAGTAAGAGATGAGTTGGTATCCTGAGCTTGTACCTTTGACCCTGGGTTCGTGCTAGCTGAACTTGGGTGGTCTTCCTCTCATCAACAGAAGAAGAAAGTTAGGATTCCACCTGGATACTTAAGTGACCCTAATTCCAGACTAATAGGAACAGGGAGACAGAAATCAACTGGAACAACAGGATATGATACAACAAGAATGAGCAGATCAGAGTACCATAATTCGGGGGCTACAATCTATAGGGGAGGGGTTCAGGATATTTTCCAAGGTTCACAACAGACAAATACCGTTTGAGTAGAGTAGCAACAACGTGTTCCAGAAGAAAAGTACCAGCATCCTGCAAAATCTAGAGGATTAATTTCCCTCCCCAACAAGGAAGAAACAAAGTACATAAAGAGCATTACCGGCAGAAAATTGTGGTTCCACCTTAGGGTCTTCTTCCAGGCTAGTATAAGTTCCTTCCTCATGCCCCTCGTGTACTTCTTGATCATATTCTTCGCCGTCTACGTTGAGTGGATGTGAGGAAGGGCCAAAAGGTTGAGCTGCAAGGAGGGGAGGGGATGGGAGGTCATGGTTTTAGTAGGGAGGCTAAGAGGACAAGGAACCGCAGAAAGATCCTTGGCGGGAATCGGTTGCGGCAATTCTGCAAGGAAACACAAGTAAGAACAGTGAGATAAAAAAGGACCAAAGAGGCAGACGACAAAAACTACCTTCTATAGGACCCCACTTGCCAAACAAGTAGTCGGGGGTAGGAGAGATAAATTCAATCTTCACAAAGATATAACGCTTGAATTAACCATCATCCCTTACTTTAGGAGGTAGGATGATCACAACATTCATCCTGTTACAAGAACGAAGGGTCATAAGACCATGACCCAGGGATCTGTAGGTGCACATACCTGCCACTTCAGTTTATTGAAGAAAGCAATTACTATCATTACTTGGGTAAGTAACGACAATTACTTTGGGGGTAATTGTTTGGGTAAATTTCTACCACACATTTACTTGCCAACGTGGCGACATTTGATTGGACCGAGGATAAAGGCTAGGATTGTTGACATGACACATAAATATCTCAGCATAAGAAATAGGCTGGGTCAAGTCCATTGCTGGGTCAAACAACAAACTCCACAAAATTAGGGGTGTTGAGCAGAATTAGGAGAGAATAGCCGAGCAGGAACCTATTAAGAAAGGGGCCTATAAATACTATTCGAAGTCCAGAAGCAAGGGGTAATTGATCATTCACTCAACTCTCACTCTAGAAAATACTGTCCTCATGTTGTTTAGTAGCTGCATTGTTTATTGTTTCCACAAGTTGTATTATTATGTTGTTCCTCCTCAGCACCCACAGTCAGTTATAGTGCATATATTGGCGGGATACCGACTCCCCCGCGGTTTTTCCCATATTCGGGTTTTCCGCGTCACCAATCCAGTGTGTCATTATTTCTTTACTTTGTTTCCATCATTATTTTCACTTACTTTTTCATCCGTTTTTCATCATAAATCACATATAAATTAACCCCCGGTTTCGAGGCTAAAAAGAGTAGATCGCTTTGACCCTCCATAAATAATATAATAAAGTTTGGTCAATTTTTGGTAAAACAACCGAGTACGTTTCTTGTGGATTCTAGTCAGCTTCTGGAGTGGTGGTACTTGATCGAGTACGTAGGGGACTCGACTGAGTGGCTCGTACTTGACCGAGTGTTTTCGGATACTCGATCGAGTACCCTCTTTAGGCGGTTTATGTTTGCTTTGGGACGTAGTCTATGTGCTTACGTTCATTTTCTTACTATAGCTCAAAGATGCCTCCAAAGAGATCAGCTGCGTATATGAGGACTACTGAGATGAGTATAGATGAGATTGCCTGTATGATCGAGAATCAGGATGCACTTACCGAGGCTCTTAAGAACGTAGGGAAGGCGAAAGAAGTGGTCATCGATGCTACCAAGATGAGCACTACCATTTCGCTTATATCCTATTACCTACGGGGGCACAAGTGCACCCAATATGCGCGATAAATGGCATCGGGAGATGGAGAGTGTTCTAGAGGTTGTTAATTGCCCGGATGAGATGAGGTTGTTTTAATTGACTAATCTAGACCACTTGGCAGTCTTTCAGGTTCATCCAGTGTGGAAATCGTGCTCATTTATACCACAATATCCAGTTATCGGGTTACAACAGTATGATGATGCCATTGAACTACATTTGTTATAGACTTGCTCAAATATGAGTTACTAGATTTCCTACCACTAAAACTATTATTAAAAATAAGGCAATCACAACTCACAAGTCACCCTTCAAACAAGTATGGATCCTCTCTGTTTCTGTTTCTGTTTCTCTCCATTTCCTGCCATTTCCCCTATAGAATAATATCAAATTATTATTCATTCTCCACCTCATCAAATAATTGACCATTAACTCGTGTCTGAGTAAAATCAGGACTACTGAGAGGAAATGGAGAGGATCCAAATTGAATTCAAACATGATTAAAATTTAAAACATCCCAGTACTTCAAGCTTTCACTACTACAAATATAGGCAATAACAACGCCCCTTTAACAATACATATTAACGCGAATAGGTAATAACGTTGTTAATTGGATTATTTTATTTTCGCAAAATTCAGTGAAAAGTAATAACAACGGTTATAAGAACAAGAACCGTTGTAATCACTTATAACAATAGTTATATAAAAAGGACCCGTTGTCATTCATAAAGTAATAACAACGGTTTAATAAGTAATAAGTAATAACGTTGTTAATTGGATTATTTTATTTTGGCGCAGATCAGTGAAAAATAATAACAACGGTTGCTTTATGAAAACCGTTGTTATTAGTAATGACAACGATTATAAAAATAAAGACCGTTGTCAATGATGAAAGTAATAACAACAGTTACTTTGTCAATTAACGTTGTTAATTGGATTATTTTATTTTGGCGCAAATCAGTGAAAAGTAATAACAACAGTTAATTTGTGAAAACCTTTGTTATTAGTAATGACAACGGTTAACAATATACAAAACCGTTGTCAATATTTTCAGTGTATAGAAAAACAAAAACAAACACCACAATATTACACAAACACAAACACACAACTAACCGCACACTCTCCCTCACCGTCGACGCTCTCCCTCGTCGTCGCTCTGTCAGCTCCGTCACTGTTGTCGAAGTCGCCGTCGTCTCCTTCTTATCATCTCCGTCTCTTTATCAGGTATATATCTATCTCTTAATATTTTCTATGATTGTTCAATTTTTGTTTTGGTTTGTTTGATGTTGCTGATGATTTGTTTGATTGGTATAATTCAATAGTTTTTTTGGTTTGTTTTTCCTCTTTAGGGTTTTAGGATTTATGATGTTGCTATCAAAGTCTCTGCATGTCTCTCTTTAGCCTACGTTTTGTCTGTTCTTTCTCTTTATTTAGATATGGTTTTTGGATTATTCTAATTATTGTGGTAGAGATGACGGGATTTTGCTGGTTATTATTATTATTTTTGTGTGTATTTTTCTGCGTTTATTACTTTGCTTATTCGATTACATATATGTGAAAGCGAATGAAGAACATAAAAAACAAGTTAGGCTACTTTTCCATACCCATTATCCTTTATAAACGTATATCTTATGAATGTAGATATATAACTCGAACTTTGATGACTGATCCAAATAAGAGTGACCGCAACTATAAGGATAACAACAATGGATTGCAAACGAGCATAATAAGAGATTTGGAGAGTGTTTTAGGAATATTGTTTTAGATTATAAAAATAAGTATGGTGATGACATATCTCCTAGGTTACTACGTCTCGGCTTAGGTTCAAATGCGAGAGCAACCTTTTATAGTGGTTTTGCCATTAATGGATATACTTTTTACACCCGCGAGCAAGATGAGTTGAGCACAATACAAAATAGTGGTGTTTGTTCTGAATTTGAGGCAATGCACTTTGCTAGTTCAAAACATAAACATCCTATTTGGGGAAAAATGCAATATTATGGCGTATTACAAGAAATATTGGAATGAGATTACATTGATTTCAAAATACCTGTATTCCGATGTAAGTGGGTAGATAACAACAATGGTGTTCAAAAGGATAACATGGGATTTACGTTAGTGAATCTTGATAAGGTTGGAAATAAGGATGATCCGTTCATAATGGCATCACAAGCTAACAAGTGTTTTATGTCATAGATCCTATGGATAAGAAGTGTTCTGTTGTACTATTTATTAGGAGTAGACGGGGTACCCGATAGTGGTAATGATGATCAGGATGTAGTATTTGAGGGATTGGATCACTGTAAGATATCAAATTTTGACGATGTTGACGATGATAACACTCCAAGCATCTATATGCGTGATGATCGTATTTGGGTTAACGAAGAAACTTTGCCACCCAAAAGACGTCCCCGATCCTGAGATGGTTATATGAGTAAGTATATATATTTGCTTTTATTTATTTTTTCTATCATTCCATTACGAATTGTTTCGATTATTATTTTATAAACTTTAGTTTAAAATTTGTTGTTGTTTATGAGTTTTATGCTCGGAAATTGTTGACATTTAGCTTACATCACTTTTCTACAGTTTATAGTAGTTTGTAAATTAGATTGTTAATTAACAAGTTATTCTTTGAGTTTGAAGCTCTTATTCCTATTGTAATATTTTTTTTCCTAAAACTGCCACTGTAAAAAATTATTTGTGTTTTGCTGATGATCTTATTTTATTCTGCAAAGGGGATAAGGCTTTCTGTGAGATAATGCTAAGAGCTTTTGAGTATTTTTCACTTGCTTCTGGCCTTGTTATGAACAGGGGTAAATCCAATTTTTATTGTAATGGGTTGGCTGATTGGATAATCAAGGAGATTGAGAAAAAATCTGGTATGCACAGAGGGACAGTTCCATTCAAGTATCTAGGAGTCAATGTGTCTCCTAAGAGACTCTCTGTTTTGGATTGCAACTGCTTGATTGAGAAGGTTGTGGACATAATAAGAGGTTTAGGCTCAAGGAAGTTATCTTATGCTGGTAGAGTAGTCATGATCAAGTCAGTATTAAATATTCACAGCTATTGGTCCAGAATCTTTATACTACCTAAATCTGTCATAGGGAAAATTGAAGCTATATGCAGGGAATATCTGTGGCATGGTACTGAGCAGAAATAAACTCCAGCTCTGGTGGCCTGGAATACAGTTTGCCAACCAATGAAGTAAGGAGGCTTGGGTATTAAAGATCTTCATGCTTGGAACATTGCTTCTGTTGGAAAGTATGTATGGTGGGTGTCCATGAAAGCTGATCATTTATGGGTTCGTTGGGTACATGTTATGTTTATCAAAGCTCAGGAGTGGAAAGACTATGAACCTGGGGTTGGGTCCAGTTGGGCCTGGAAGAAGATATGTTATGTCAAGAATCTTTACAAAAATTTTATGTTTCTAGCAGATGAACTAGAACACTACACTATTAGCAATAGTTATCTTTGACTGAAACCTGAGAGAAGTCAGACTAGTTGGTATCCCTGGATGCTCAATCGTTGGGTGATTCCTAAACATGGTTTTTTAAGCTGGTTGGTGATCTAGAACAAATTACTGGCACAAGATCGTTTAAGAAGGATGAATATCATTCAGGATAATACTTGTTATCTCTGTGCAGAGAAGGAAGAAAGTCATATACATCTTTTTTTTGACTGTATTTATAGCAGACGGTGTGTGAAGCTAGTATCTACCTGGTGCTTGGTTGACATCCCAATACTGGAGTGGTTACACTGGAGGCAATCCTCTCCGAGTAGGAAAAAGATCATGGCAGTGATTATGGCTTGTTTGATTGTACATGTGTGGAATGCTAGAAATAAGTGTCGTATAGAGGGATGTGTAATCAAGCCTGAATTTTTTTGCAGGGATGTCAAAGCTGAAGTTAAAATGAGGCTTGATCAGTGTGATGTTCATTCACGGCATAATAGAGTCTTAGAGTGGCTACATGTAATATATAGCACTTAGGAGTACTACTTGTTTGAGGTTTTGAAAAGTTTTGATGTGTTGATGTATTAAGTTGTAAGGGACTTTTGATCTATTTTAATGAGAAGCTTACATTTTCCCAAAAAAAAAGCACTATTATGTAATTAACTTATTTAATTGCCATTATGCATACAGAAAAATATGGAAAATTGGTGCAAAGGCTGGGTAGTCAATAATCTGGATATAGATAGAGAACTCTTCAATGCAGATTATGTCAAAGCAAAAATAGATGCTGCTGTTGAGCCTGAATTAGCCTGGACCGACCGTTGTCTAGTCCGCCTTATACATGCAAGCAAGACAAGCTATAATCCGGAYAAGTCCATGAAGTCTGGATATGTCAAGGTATATCCCTGATCAGGCTAGATCCGTTATGCCG
>VHZZ01001398.1:64537-75196 GCA_009801015.1 Silene noctiflora | reverse complement strand
ATTAATTCATACAATAGAAGTGGTCCCTTTCTCTTCCTACTTTTAAGGGTTGCTTGACAACTCAGCCCCTTGGTTGTTTGTTTAATATATAGGATAATCAAGTGATAATATTTGAACCCTTTTTATTGGCAAAAGACTAAAAACTAAAAACGGATATCTCCGTTTGTAGGTAAGGACTAACCGGTTATTTAAAGAGACGAATAAACAACTGTGGGATCATTCATGAGCAAAAGATAAAAAGATGAGTCTGCCTTAGCAGCATTGGGTTTTTTTTTTTTTTTTTTCGAATTTTGGTTGTCATTTGATAATTCAGTATCTATAAATAATGTGGGATAAAGTAGATAAACTACTTCAAGGAGTGAAAATATATGTATAGATAAATTGATCTTGATACAATGTTGAAATTGAATGTTTTGGAGCTTGATCATAATACAAACGGGGATCCTACGTTATTTCGCGCATTTCGATTCTGTTGTTTGGCCGTGACCCTCAACCTTAGTTGTGGCGGGAAGAGCAAATAAAAACCTACACAAGTCCAATCGCCCAACTGCAGATTTAGGAGTCGGAAAACATAGGGATGTAATTTATGATGATTATATCTCGGCTTGCGACTGTATTCCCCAATGGAAAAAATCGAAAGAACAAATCAGAAGGTTGCTCAGCAACTCACACAAGAAATTTACTCCATTTGATTCCAAGGCAACACACGTGAAACCAAGTTACAAATATGGTCTTAAACCTTAGTTGTGGCTGCGTTACAAGTGCCTTGCAACGCAGTTGCATTTTGAGTTGTGACGACCGAGATCAAGCTGCAACAACTTGACTAATTTCGGGATCATGACTGAAGCCGATATATTTAACACCATGGTAAAGACACAACACCACATTTTCAACTGAGTCCACATTTGAAGAAGTGGCGACACAAATCAATTTTAATGTAATTCTCTCTTCCTCCACATTGCACTAATGATGAATACCACAACCTTAACCTCTTTTAGATGTGCTTGTCACTATGCTGAATGCTGATCCTCCAAGAGCTTGAGCTCTTTGCGCCAACCTTCCAACTTCTTGACCTTCTCAAGTTGCTCCGGCTTCATGTCTTGAGGGGCCGCCTTTTGCAGTTGACCCTCTGCAAGCCGGATCTGCCCAAATAAACTGATATTTAGATCCAAAGTTCACAGTTTGGATTTAATTTAATCAACCGTTCAAATAGTAAAAATATGGCCTGAATGCTGCACCAACTGAGTCTACAAAAGAAGTAAATTCAATCGGTACAGTGTTACAAGATTAGACTGTGAATCTTAAGGGACAAGCAATCCATTTTGTAACAATAACTCAATAAGTCTAATACACTGTCTTTATAAGCTAAGACTAATTGCATGGTCTACTCGAGCATACCAATATCTTTTGAACAAGATAAGAAATAGCAGCTCAGTC
Source organism: Silene noctiflora (assembly GCA_009801015.1). Taxonomy (NCBI): domain Eukaryota; kingdom Viridiplantae; phylum Streptophyta; class Magnoliopsida; order Caryophyllales; family Caryophyllaceae; genus Silene; species Silene noctiflora. Next base: position 73,759 of record VHZZ01001398.1, on the reverse strand, counting down.
AGTTAGACGTATGATGTTTTTGATAGCAGTGAAAACTGAAAAGTTAATAACCAAGCTTTATAATCTGATCGACCACAAAGGTCTAAATTTATCATCTGAAAAATTATTATTAAACTTTACCCTAACTTACTCACGAAATTACTAACCCGAGCTATAAGCTAGGCAGTTCCAAATTTGCATATAATTTGACGAAGATTTACCAAATTAAAGTTCATTGTACAGCAGCAAAGGACGTTACCTTCTTTTTCAAAGCTCGGATCTTTTTTTCAACATCCACCCCAGCATTATTATCTGTGCTCAGGTCTTCCGTAGAATTTGAGGAAGATTTACCAATATCTGAGCTCGTCGGAAGAGCCAGCTGTCTAACCCGAGAAGCAACAGACTCCACATCTTGAGCATTTTCCATTGCTTCCTTGCTGTCATCTATGTCATGTTCCAAGTTTACTGATTTTTCAAGAGAAGCCTGCCAAACCAACATTTATAACTTGTCAACTTTATATGACAAAGGGTAAAAGAACAGAAAAAGGGAAGACGAACATTATGGACAGTATAAGCTTCATTTACATAATTACAATATCAAATTCAGCCAAATCAATAACATGAAGCAAATCATAGACAATTAAAAAACATCGACCAAAACATGAAGGGCAGATACAAAAATCAGTCACTGCAATTTTCACAGTCGGACCACTTTGCTTAGTTCCACCAAGTTTTTGGGACAGGAAAAGAGCCGAGACTCAAATGGAATATTAAAACTTGCTCACGGCCTCTAAAAGGATCCATCCATGGGGAGTAAGGGGATCAGTGACTGCCGCTATTTCCTTAAGAACTAAGATACAAACAACTCACCTATATATGTTAGTAGTATGCGATAAGAGAAGAATAGTCTTTCCATGAAGAGAAACTAGATTTTTCTTAAGGAGTACATCAACATTCTCCTATTAACTTAAAGGCTCCAGCACCGATTGACTACCAGTTTACAATATAACAAGCACACACATTTAAGTGAGCCATACATAATGCCTAGCTCCATCATATGCTTCTAGAGTATCCCTTTAAGAATGGGCAAAACTGGCCTTTCTAATTCAAATGATCCATGACAATCTAGTTTCTGCAATGGCCTGGAATTATTGACCAGATTAAAGGTGCAGTTAAATATCAGTCACATGAATGATACAACTAGGTAGATGGCATGCTGTTCCAAAGCGAATGGTGGTGTTGGTATAAGACACCTATTCATCATGAATGGAGCACGGGTAGCTTCGAGGAAAGCAAATGACGAGGATATGCTTGGTCTCATTCTTAAAGTACTAGTTAGTTACTAGTAAAAATTAACTTATTAGATATATGTGATCAAACAACAGGGGTTACTTTTGAAAGAGGTGATTGCGAAGTACAGCAGCAAACCACTAGAGTGGCTTAACAAACATAATAATCACATTACATACAGTATAGGTAATCTAAACTAAATCAATGCATCAACACAAGGTAGTACACTACATAATGACACAGGCTTACCATTGTCATTCTGAGCAACAAAAAACATAAGAAGGCAACAGAACAATCTTCTAGGCAATGAGAAACAAGTCTCATTCTAAGTCACATAGGAGAGCCATTAACTCAGTAAATGTGATCCATCAAATCAAGATTTAGCCTTTCAAAATGCATTTCGTACAATAAATTAAGTAACTGCATGCTTTACTACAGTATGTTATACAAGAGTAGGCAGCTAAAGTAAAAATGGCTGGCATTGTCTGATATAGATAAATTAACTACAGAAAAGGGCACCTGTTGTTTCTTCTCTTTCTTTCTCTCGTTCCTCTTCGCAGCCTTGTTCTTTGGCTTAGTTTCTGTTTCAGGTTCATATCCAGGCGGTCCTGCTTGGGACTCCTTTCCTTTCCTCAACTATGACAAAAGTTTATCCACTAAATTCAGTTTTTCTCTAAAGACACGATGCAATGTTGCTCAGATAGTCAGATGCTATGAATAGGAGATAACTAGCAACAACTTGTAAGATGTAACTATAATCATGGTTACCGGATTCACTATGAATACGTCCTTACCAATTCGCGATTCACTCTTATAGAATGTGTGTTATATGTATTTTCAGTAAGCAACATGATAGAATTCGTTTTTAACAATTCACGATTCCGTGGGGTATTGAGCAAATTCGGTAACCATGACTATAATAACAGAAACGCTTCTTCAAAAATATACATTAACATTAGTATCCCAGATTCTTAAAGGTTGTCTTGGTCTACCAGACAAACACAATTCGAACAGATAAGACGTCTTTCTTTTGATAATTGAAAAGAATAAATCAGTAAATACACGAAATAAGCCTCAGTAGTTGAAGGGAAAAAAAGGCCCCAATACTAATCAACTACATCTACAACACACAATAGTCCAAGTAAAACCCACACGGGTTTAGTTTAAAAGATGTGAGGCCTAACAACGTGACGAGGGCCCATTGCAAAGAGGTTGAAGGCGAAAGCAAACCCCTCGTGTACATGAGGCACATTATTTTTGCATACAAACTTGGTTTTCAATATATATTCTTTTTGCAACACTACTATTTTATTGAAGAGTACTCTTTTTAAACCTCAAAAAGAACCAATATGTGAACGAGTAAAGGCTTTACAGATAATGAGAAAAGGAAATGACAAAATAAAAGAACTAGAAGAAACCAATATGGATATTCCATAGCAATGCCTCGCTAACTTCCCCGAGTACATAAGATGCTCCAAGCCGTTTTGGCTAATGCCGCATTGAGCCTAGCTGAGCCCAAGATACGCTTTTTCAAACTAAACAAACGGGAGTTGCGACACATTAAGGAATTAATGTTATGACAAAGGCTCCTTTACATTAACATAGACCCAAAGGTTCACACTTTCTTCCACAATGACTCATCTAGCACAACAAACACCAATCAAAGTTCAAATGTAGATTGTAGCAATAATTATGCCTAATTCAAGCTTCAAAATAACCGAAGAGGTCTTAGCCTAATGGTGAAGAGGGAAGTAACCCGACAATAGGTCACGGGTTCTAATCCCCCTCCCCCATATATTGTACTAGCCTTGCGCGGTTGCGCCTCATTTGACACCAACAAAAGCTCCAAAACACATTAACTACGCCTAATTACAGGGCTCCAAAACACCAAATAGAAAAATAAAAACAAGGGCAAATCCACAAATAAAGCAAAATCAAAGCTAAAACCCTTAACTAAAAATGAACAAATCAAAGTAAAAGATGATGAAAAATACCAAAGCTCCTCTAGATTGATAGACAGCAACTTCATCTTGAGGAACATAACCAGCCCTAATTCTGATGGGTTTTCGGAGTGTACCATCGGGTCTACGGGTCGGGCCAACTAATCTTTCTCCCTCTTTTAGGGTTTTTTCTAATTCTTCTGCCATTTTCGTCGCACTAGTTGCCATTAAAGCTTATGGTACAGGTACCCTTTTCTAGAACAAAATTAATTTGAAGTTTTTGAAGGAAATAATGAATACCCAAGTTGTGAAAAGAGGGTTAGAGTGAGAGAATGCTGGATTGAGACATGGTGTTAATGGTGGTAGGAGATCATTGGTGTATGGTCTTCAAGGTTGTCCAGTTCGACTATGGAGAGGTCTTATACTCTTATGAGGGCTTAGTGGCTTACCAAGTGAACATTTTAGACCCGCCAAAATCAATGGGATAACTAGACCTGTTAAACGGGTCTGATAGGTTAGATCCTTGGACAGGTCATATCAAGTTAGGTTATAATACGGGCTGATTAAATACGGATTAGGTCATAGAATACAAATCTACCAAGTGAACATTTTAGACCCGCCAAAATCAATGGGTCAAACGAGTCTCATGCTTTAGGTCCTTGGACGGGTCGTAACAAGTTAGGTTATAATATAGGTTGATTAAATACGGATTAGATCAAGGTAAAATACAGGTTTTGAATATTTATTGGGCTTTTTTCCAATTTTAAAATAATAAAAAATTAGTTTAATCAAATTTATTACTTATACTGGAAATAATAAAAAAAAATTAAGTTATTTACAAACATGTTTATTATTAGATGATATGAGAATTACATAATACTAGGTTTTTAATCATGTTGGTAACTTAAAGTGCTAAAATTGATATTTTTCGACTTTTTATTTCACACTTCATATAAAAATATTTTATATTTTAATATTTACGGCTTATACTCACATTTAAACAAACTTATTTTTGATCTATTGGGTTGAGCTGGTCAGCTCGTGTTACGACCCTAAATTAGGGCCATTTCGAGTTTGGGCCAACTGAGTCAAGAGAAAAGATTAAAGGGTCTTGACAAGCCAAAAAATGGTCGGGTCGGTCCAAAGATCTACTGATAACTAAAGATGGCAACAAGGTTACTCGGGTCGGGTCATATCGGGTTCGGGTTGTGTTAGGTCAGTGATGGGTTTGGGTCGGTTACAGTTCATGTCGGGTCATCTTCGAGTCGGGTTATCAGCGGGTGGCAAGTCGGGTCGGGTCATTAGCGGGTCAATACTGGGCCAGGTTATCATCGTATGTTTTATCTTATGTATTTAGTTTTTGATGGGTAATTTTATGTTTAAATAATGTGTAGGTACATTAATTGTAAAGTGAAAACAATTAACATGAATGTCAATTTGGTCTTATTTACATCATTATTAAGCTAGTTCATTATCGGGTCATCCATCAAGTTGAGTCAATATTGGGTCACGGGTCGGGTCAGGTCGGGTTAAGGTTAGAAAAAATAATGCTGTTATCAGTTATCGGTTCGGAGGCAGGGTCGGGTCAGGTATGTTTCGGTTCACTCAATTTTCGAGTTCTATTAGGTCGGGTTTCAGGCGGGGCGGGTCAGCTTGGGCCAGCTCTATCGATAACCATGTAATAATCCATTCTAAAACTAACCCGATACTTATTCACCTTATTTTAAACTCTAATACCCCGCAGTTCCTAAGGCTGACACTCGGCTAAGTAGACAGAGTACTTGACCAAGTGAAGCTCACTCGACCGAGTGAGGGGCCGAGTAACATCTGCTCAACCGTGAAATTTTCTGATGTTGTGTCACTCGACCGAGTGGAGCTCACTCGACCGAGTGAACCCAGCACTCGACCGAGTGACCTGTCGCTGTCATAAGAATAACGTGTAAGCTTGTTAGGTTGACCTTATCTTTTAAACCCTTTTCAGATTTCTTTCCCCTCATTTCTCTCTATTCCTTATCCTCTCATCACTCAAAAATCCCCTCAAACTTTATCTCAAGATCTTGTACATTCCTTTGAATATTTTCTCTCCAATCTTCATTCCTCTTCATTTGTCTACACTTGATGAGACAGTTTTATGAGATGGAAACTTATTGGTTTCGAGTAGCTTATGGAGTATTCTAAAAGGTAAAATTTTCCTACCCGGTTTCAATAAGTATGAATGGTTGCATATGTCATTATTGTGTTATTATTGCATTATAACATTGTTGTGGTACGTGTTGTTAATCTCATATTAGTGTCAATATTTCATGGTGGCATGATAATAGGTGGTTAATGTTGGTTTCATGATAGCATTGAATTTGTATTATATTATGTAATTGGATGATTGTATCTTAGTAGATGGTGGTAATGAAGGGGATTGCACTATAACATGTTAATTGGGGAGTATGTCTTGAAATATCTCTTTGATTGCTGGTTCACATAAGTAATTGACTTAATTGGTATCCATTTCATATGAGAAATAAACATGTTTGATGATTATTGCACATGTGAAAATATGTGTTGGCATATTGTATTGCATATTGTGTTATATGTGATTATGGAGGATGCTGGGGGAGTTGTGGAGGTGGTACGTTGTTGTTGAGGAGTCGTAAGACTGTTGAGAGACCATCTTACGCTTGGGTCGCCTCTTGGAGCTTCCCACTCCAAGAGGGATGTGCACATTAATGACTTGAGTCATGGAGGGACATGTGTGGATAAGGCACGTCGTCTGACAGGGGTTCGGTTAGAGCCCGGCCTCGGTACCACGGTCGTGTCCCCAGTACCTTTTTACGGACTGCGATCCGGCTGTTTGGTGGATGGTGCCGTCACCGGGATGTGGGTGCCGTGGGCGTGTTCCTGGCACCAGTGTGTTGGTTGTGGAGTGGTAATGATTGGAGATTTGTTAATGTACATTCATATTGCATTTCATATTCATGCGTATTGTTTTTTATGATTGTTTATATTATTGAAACTGACCGTGTGTAGCTATGTGTAAATTGTCACCTATTTCCAAGGTGGCATGTGTTGATCCATATGATATTTCCGATCATATAAGGAGCAGTCTGTTACAGATTTGGTTTTTGGTATCATTGTAGCAACAAATTTGTGTAAATCTGCAAACAAGAAGAGAAAAACACAAAGAATGCAACAAAATAATAATTTTATTAATTTAATGATTTCGGGTACAATCTTCTAGGTATTCTACTGATTCAATTTCCGCAATGCAAATGAATAGGARGGTCTTGATTTGAAGACTTGATTCTYCTTGGATGAGTTTGATTGGCTTCTCTTCAGTTGACGGCGGCGAACGCTTGATGTCGGGTCGAAGAGTAGTTTTCCTTTTCTTTAGTTTTCTCTTGGAAAAGAATTTTGGTAGAGAGGGTTTTTTGTAGAGAGGTTTTGTTTTTATTGTTGTTTTATTTTGTGATTTTTATGATTAGTCTCAAAATGAGAGCTAATGCTTGTATTAATAGAAAAATGAAGGGCTTATTTTCCACCTTAAATGGACTTGATAGTCTTGACATTTTTGTAATGGACTTGGTAGTCATTTCAGCCCACTTGAGCATATTTGACCCATTTAGTGAGTTTGACCCATTTGTCGGGTTTTATCACTTTAGAGAGACGRACCGACCGAAATAACTAAATTGGACTAAATTAATTATATTTTGTCCAAACTAATTTTATTAGTTTACATTTCATTTGACGAATCAACATTTTGACTTTGACTTCCGACATGGCACTTGTATAAATTTTCCATGCCTACAAATTGCCCCCTCGAGACTTGGTAATGTACACGATTTGAGTGTTTAAGCATGAACGGGTCTCGACTCATCAAGCTCAGCTCCTACAATTCCGTCCGAACTCGAGCATTTTTTTGCTTCTTGTTTTTCTATTGAGCTTTGTATGTCATGTGCAATGAATTTGCATAATGTTTATCTTCTGCCAAACCACACACTCTTGCTTTCAGTATCTGACCATTTGACCCAACCTTCCTTAACGCTTAATGTCTTGCACAGTTGATGAATTTGACTGATATTTCCTGACGTCAAACTAGAAAATTGGAAATTAAAGAATAATAAAATTATTTTACTTATAATTTATTACTCCTTTTCCATTGCTCTTTTTTTTTTATTTTTTCATTGGAAAATTTTCCTTTTAGGAATTTTTTTTTTGTCAAAAAGTCTTTTTTCCTTATTCTCTGTGTCATGAATTTCCATAATATTGCCTTGAGGATATCTCGTTTCCATAATTCCGTCAGTTGCTCAAGTATAAAAGGAAGAGAAGGGCTCCATAATTCTACGCTAATATAGCGCAAGAACTCCAGTTTGCCTCAACTGCCGGGGACGAGAAAACCGAGTCCCGTGACAGTGCAATCTCTCCTCCGTCAGCGTCTTCACCGAGTTTCGAGACAAGCCAGAGAAGCTTTTTCTATACCGCGCCGTGTTCATAGGTGAACACAAATATTGATTTATTTACCATTTTTTTTTATGTATGCAGTATGACGTTCCTTTGATGCGACAAACGGACTTCCCCTACCATCGTGGACTGACCTCCGAAACCGGCCTGGTCACGACGACCACGCTTGACAGCGGCAGAGACGGCCTAAACAGAGCCGACACCGACACCGCAGTTTCGCCATTGATGGTTGATGGCTTTCTTCTCCTCGGCGCGTTCATCTTCATCACCATCACCACATTCTTCATCATCATCATCATCTACATCAGCATCATCATCTTGGTCGACGGCATCACAATTGCTCAACATCGTAATTACGATAAATAAAATCATCAAATTTAGTGAATTTAACCGCAATTGTTCTCCAAATATTCGATGTTCGGTTCAACAACATCGTCGACAACATCATCATGATCGCCTTGATCAACTCGAACATCGAAAACGGCATCGTCGTTGCTAATTACATCCTAATTGCAATCAGATTATTTTTTAATACTCACCTGCGATTTCGCCATTGGTGGTGAATTATTGGAGTGAATTGGATAAATTAGATTTTGAGGGGTTAGTTTAAATTAGGGGGGGTGTTTGGATTTGTTTTTTTGGAATTCTTTTTTTCTCTTTCTTTTTGGAAAGTGAATAACAATTTTATTCGTCTTTTTGTCTTAGGAGACGATATGGTACACTTTAAGGCAGACAAATCCATGACAACCGCCAAGGAGTACTTAGTGACCGTTGAACACGACTCAGATGGAATGGACAATGAAGTTAGACACACCATCTTTCGTTCTATGATAGGTCGATTTGCCAAGGCGTGGCTACCGATGACGTATCCGCCAAACTTAGACTGCTGGTGGCACGTGACCGAAAACTCTTCATTGGTGCTCCGTTCATCTCATCATTTAGAAAGTGAYGYCACACCAWCTTTTTCAAAGCTTTTRCACTCTCGACAATCCAGGGGTGAAGCTCAACGAAATGTCAACTTCCRCTTTGGATYCGAATTYTACTATATTCCGCGYTAYTGGGAATGGCTGGAGGAYATTCTYCGCGAGTGTCGTGCTACTCTGAGAAATGTTCATATTTATGAAGCAGTTTGTGCGTCACTTTTTATCTATCGACGTAGCACTCCATTAGTTGAGTCATTCTGTGACTTTTGGTGTCCAGAGACGAACACATTATTGACAGCGGCGGGAGAAGTTTCGATTAGCCTTTGGGATATCCGTTCTATCATCGGATTACCTTTAACGGGATTATTTTATGACGAAGTAGTACCTTCGGTCCAAGAGCTCCAAGGTTCTGATCAGAAAGACCAACTGGATTTGCCTCCTAGCTGTCGATATTTATTTTCTGCGTTTCACCGTATTTCTCTTTCGGCGAAGAAGAATGGCAAAGTACCCTTTGTATATTGGTGTCGCTTTTGGTTTAAAGGGAAATCCAAGTATTCACAGCCATCTAATGCGTCAGAGCAAGCACATTTCCCGTCTTTGCGACAAGACTTTTCTTCATACGGAGAGCCATCGCAATG
>VHZZ01001397.1:56351-71597 GCA_009801015.1 Silene noctiflora | reverse complement strand
TTTTATTTTGCATGCATGTGTTGTTAGACCACATAAATAAAATTAATTTAATTTCATATATTATTAGAGTGTCTAATATGTGGCCTAAACTAACAGGGAGACCGTCTTAGGCTCGGGTCGCCTCTTAGAGCTTCTCACTCCAAGAGGGATGTGCACATTAATGGCCTGAGTTACGGAGGGACACATGTGGTTGAGACACATCGTCTGACAGGGGTTCCAGTACCATGGGTGTGTCCCGAGTACCTTTTTACGAACTGGGGTCCGCCAGTTTTGGTGGGCGGTGCTACGGTGCGATCACCAGGTTGTGGGTACGTCTAGGTGTATCCCTGTACCAGTATGATATTTTTGAAATCGTGTCTCATTCATATCATTGACATGTTTCATATTTATATATCGTGTTTAGTCTTATTATCGAAACTGACATGTTTGGGTTGTGTGTAAATTGTCACCTCTTTCCGGGGTGGCCTGTTCGATCCATATGATATATCTGATCATATGGGGAGCAGGTTATGTACAGGTTGGTTTAGTGTCACGCGGGAGACGGGACGCCCTTTGGACCTGGAGTCGAGCTACATAGTTGGATGACTTAGATAGTAGTCGAGTTGTATATGTTATTGTTTACATTTATTAATCAGTTAATCATTTGTAAATCACTAAACTTGTTAATTATTTAAGTAGTTTTTTTATTGGAGTTTTGAAACATTGCCTCGGGAAACCAAGATGTTAACATCCTCCCATTACCTTGGCCGGGTAAGAAGGAGGTGTTACAAAGTGGTATCAGAGCAACGATTTTGGAACCTAAACCCATGAATCAAAATGAATTTAGGAGTGTCTATTAAAATAAACCCTACTTGGCTATAATGGGAGATCGGTTTTGGATGAGTAGGCTTCCTCATGTCAAAACTAGTTCTTATTGTCCCAGTTGGTTACTACGTGGGTGGTTATAAGTATGGATGAACGCTTTATGAAATGATAAATGCTTGCATATGTGTTGTGATTATTGATAGACTATTTTACGTGATGTGATCGTTCATGAGATGTATGATAGTATGTGGAAGTTGTATGGGTAGAATTATGCATGTAACATGTTTTGAGAATGGTTATACTGTATTGGTGTGAGGGACAATAGTCCCGCTTTTTGGCTTCTAGACGTATGCGTGTTTTGGATTCGTTAGCTTTATCTATAGAATGTGATTAGTGATGATAGTTGGCGGAGTAGTCGCGAGTATGAGAGTATTATGACAACAACCGTAAGTGGATTGGCATATGAACTAACTCGGGAGGAGCCATCGGTAACCGGTGTACCCCCGAACCTTTTTCTTTTGATGCAGGGATACTATCATTCGAGTTTAATCGAAAATCTCAAACCGTAATGAGTCACTCGAACGAGTGCGAGTCAACACTAGGCCGAGTACAGTACACTCGACCGAGTGGACCAATTTCCGGAATATGGAAAACATTTCTGGAAACTAGGCACTCGACACTCGGCCGAGTGAGTATACGGGTGGATTTTTGCACACTTTTCACCTTTTTACCTTATCTTATCTTCTTTATTCCTCATATCTTTAACTTCAAAATCTCTCTAAAAACCTTACAAAAATTCCATTGCTAATATTTGTTGCTTTGAATCAAGTTTATTACTTCAAAATATCTCTAAAGGGAAAGAGAATGGATTCAAGAAAGGGAAATAAGGGGAATAGAAAGGGATCACCTCTAATCTACCTTATTGTTTGGTTTGTTTCAAGGGAATAAAATGAATTAACACCAACCACTCCCTTATTAAACTCAACTACCAAAGACCACCAGCAATGAGTGGGACCACCTCCGCCTATCACCTTCAACAACTGTCGGGCGCCAGCACACTGCTACCGTTGCCGTAGATTCCCCTGCCCCATCACAATACTCAACCCGCCCCAAATTTCAAACGCTCACCCGACCATCATAAACACCACCAAAAGCCTCGAAAAACTCTCTCCCACCACCGAAGTTCACTTCCTCACCACTAATCTGGTGTTTTTAGGGGTGGGGGAGTATACTACGATGGTGGGGGTGGTTTTAGAAGTTTAGGGTGGAGTTTTGACGAGGGTTTCAACTGGTAGTGAGGGATTGTGGGGGTATGAGTGGCGTCGATGTAGGTGGGCTGAAGATGTCTCCGGTCCGTCGCCTTTCACACGGTGATGGTAACGTTTGTTAAAAGGTGGTAAAGGGGGTTACTGGTGGTTGTAGGCTTGTGGTGGTGGTGGTGGATTTAGAGACATGGCGACGGAGTGGCTCTGCTGCTGTTGGTGGTGTCGTGATTATGGTGGCAAGTATGGTGGTGATTGTAAGTGATGGTGGCAGTGGTGGTGGTGGTTGATGATGAGTGAGGTGGTTGGGGGAATGAGGGGTAATGAAATCTCATTCATTTGGGGGGTGAGGGGTAAGTAGTTGGAATTACTTGGGGGTAAGAGAGGGGTAAATGGAATGATTGAAAAAGGCAAACAAACACCAACAAAGAGAATCATTTGCTTTAATTCTCTTTCCCTTTCCTAAATACCCCTAACCAAAATGCCCCCTAATTGCTTCAAGATTTATCAACTATATGCATGTTTCTACTTAATTCATGATAGTAATTAACCTTGTACATCATTGTTGTTGTTAAATATCAAATTTTCATGTTGAAATTTTGCCCTAAGATGACTATTTTGAAAATTTAGGGTTCTTGAGTCCATAATGTGATTTTTATGTTTGTTGTTGGGTTTAATTGAACAACAAAGGTCTAACCTTTGTTGTTAATGATGGATCTTATCTTACATGTGCAAATTTCGTCTTAAAATTTCTAAATCTAGGTAGTTCATGCCTGAATTTTGTTTTTTCATGTGTAAAACTTGGTTTATTTGCATTGTAAAACTACTACCTTTACTAGTAATGTGGTACATTGTCTTAAAAATGAAAAGAAAATTCCATCTCCATGTACTCCAAATTTTCAAGATATGGTGCATATGGACAAGTTTTGATTTTTCTTCCTTTTAAACATGGTTTAGTGATGTCATAAAGCTATAATCTTTGTGAATGTGGTTAAAATATGGTACAACCCATGATTTTCATCCTAAATTTTGAATAAATTCTTGGAAATTTCATGTTAAACATAAACATGACTTAATGGTGATTTTGATACTTACGATATAGTCTAATTGTCTTATGTCATCAAAATCCTTATCAATAATGCGTTAAGTAGCCTTACGCGGAAAATTTGTCTAAAAGTTTGACTCGAGGATCTCGAAAATCTTTAGTATACATGACCTCATTTTGGTTTCCTATACTTAGTACATGATTTACTTGCCGTATGATGCTTCATACTTAATTAATAGTATGAAGTATTGTTCGGAAATGCAAATGTGACATCATGCCTTCAAAAGTTTTGAAATGGCTAGACATGCATATTAGGAATTTCGATTTTCATGCGCAATTCTTGTTCTAATCGTGTCAAGGACCTTGTAATTGTTGAAAACTTGGATTTACTTTAAATTGGAACAAATTGTTGCATAACTTTGTAAAAACTCCATATTTTTTCCGAAAATTTCATTTTGAGTAAGTCTTGGTTTGATAAAATAGGAGGGAGCCATGTCATATCTATTTAAGTTGTTGATTTACCTAATTGAGAATGTTGAAAATTTCTATTCACTTCCAAATTATTTTGACTCTTATCCTTTCTATCTGATGTCTTGTTGTGGGAATCCATCTTGTATCAAAGCTTTGAGAACTGACAGAGGTGGTGAGTTTACTTCCAATGAATTCAATAAATATTGTGAAGAATATAAAATACGTCGACCACACACGGTTCTAAGAACACCATAACAAAATGGTGTAGTAGAAATAAAGAATATAACAGTTCTTAATATGGCTAGATCCATGTTGAAAAATAAAAGAATGCCAAAAGGATTTTGGGCAAAAGTAGTTGCATGTGCGGTTTACTTGTCAAACCGCTCTCCTACTAAATGTTTAAAGAATGTAAAGCCTCAAGATGCTTGGAATGTATGCAAGCTAAATGTATCCCATTTTTGAGTATTTGGATCAATTGCTTATGCACATATTCATAAAACATCACAATCTCACATTAACTCTTAAGGAGCGAATTAAAGGGGAGGAATATAACTCCAACAATCTCCACTTGACTAACATTTCCCATTCAAATAATCTATCTCACCAATGAAGCCTTGTTAAGTGTGAATAATACCACCTAAGTTCAAGCAATGGTCAAACTTAGCTGTTGTGAGTGGTTTGGTTAACATATCTGCAGGATTCTCAGTAATATGAACCTTCTCAACAGTTAGATTTCCTGCTTCAACTATCTCTCGGATAAAATGGCGCTTGATATCAATGTGCTTTGTTTTCGAGTGATGCTTGTTATTTATGGTCAAGTGGACTGCACCTTGACTATCACAAAACACTATGAGAATATTTTCTTGTAAACCAAGCTCGCTAACCTCGAAGCCGTATCGCCTCTTTCATACCTTATGTGGCAGCAATATATTATGTTTCAATTGTTGATAATACCACAATGTCTTGAAGTGAAAAATACCAACTAATAGTAGAGCTGCAAAGTGTAAATATATAGGCTGAGAGTGACCTTCTTCAATCTAAATCGCCACCGTAGTCAGCATCAACATAACCAACTACACCTTCGGGATCAACTCTTTGCTTATCAAAGAACAAATCAATATCAAAAGAACCCTTCAGATAACGAAGAGTCCAATTCACGGCTTCCAAATATTCTATGCCTGGATTCTGCATAAATATGCTAACCACACTAATACTATAAGCCAGATCAGGCCGAGTGCACACCATGGCTTGTATAAGACTTCTAACGACATTTAAATATAGGACATGTGACATTCGTGTTTTGTCTTTATCCGTATGTGGACACTACTGTTCAGATGATAATTTAAAATGAGCAGCAAGAGGAGTATTGATAGGTTTACTCTTTTTCATATTTGACATGTCGAGCATTTTTAGAATGTATCTCTTATGTGATAATATTAATTTTTCTGCTCGACGATCCTTGTTAATCTCCATACTAATAATTTTCTTTGTTGGACCTAAGTCCTTCATATCAAATTCACTGTTCAAATGGGCCTTTAACTGGGTAACAAGTGACTTATCTTTTACAACAATTAACATGTCATCGACATAAAGAAATAAGTATATTAACGAACCGTCAGATGTCTTATGAAAATAAACACAATTATCATAATTAATTCTTGAGTAGCCATATCCAACCATAAAAGAATCAAACTTTTTATACCATTGTCTTAGAGACTACTTCAAACCATAAAGAGATCTTTTTAAACAACAAACATAGTCCTCTTTTCCAGGAACTATGAAACCCTCTGGTTGGTGGATATAAATTTTCTCTTCAAGATTACCATGAAGACCAACCCTCTAGTTGGTGGACATAAATTTTCTCTTCAAGTAACATGTTGTAGAAGCCGCTTCAGCCCAAAACTCTTTTCCCAATCTAGACTGGGAACACATCTAATGAACTCTCTCCATAATAGTTTTGTTCATATATTTCGCTACTCCATTTTGTTGTGGAGTCGCTGGAATGGTACGATGTCTGGCAACATCTTCCTTCTTGCAGAAACTGTTGAATTCATTTAAACAAAACTCAAGACCATTACCAGTTCTTAGTCTTTTCTCTTTCTATCCAGTCTAGTTTTCTATCAAGGTTTTCCAATCGTTGAAAGTGGGAAAGCCCTCATTCTTCTATTTGAGAAAATAAACCCAGAGTTTTCTGGAAATGTCATCAATAATGGTCATCATATAATGACAACCGCCTTTCAATGAAACTCGTGAGGGACCCAAAAGGTCATAATGGATATAATCCAATCTTCATTTGGTTTTATGAATACCCTTTGAAAAGCAAACCTTTTTCTGCTTGCCAAAAATGTAATGTTCGCAGAAATCAACCTTACCGGTACAATGCTTTCGGAGTAGTCCTTTTGTTGTTAAGGACATACATTCCCTTTTCACTCATGTGGCCCAATCTCATATGCCACAATTTGATGTCATTGCTAGATGAGACAACTGCTATAGAACCTGTAACAGTAGAACCCTGCAGCACATACAAGCTACCAGATCGATTTGTCTTCATTAATACAAGAGTACCTTTAGATACAATTAAAACTCCAACTTCATCTGAATACTTATACCCAAGTGATTCTAGGGTGCCTAAGGAAATGAGATTCTGCCTCAAGTCAGGGGCATGTCTGATACCAGTCAAAGTTCTAGCAACACCATCATGTGTTTTAATTTTTACCGTACCTTCACCAATAACTTTGCACTGTGCATTATTGCCCATCAAAACAAGACCACCATTAATTGATTTATATGTAGTAAACCAATCTTTATTAGGTGTCATGTGGAAAGTACAGCCGGAGTCAAGTATCCACTCATTTCTAGACCTTTGTTCTATATCTGCAGCAACTAAAACATCCCTATCAGACTCAGACTCAACAACTAGCTTCAGCATGGTGTTTGGGTTGTTTACCTTTACTCTTATCATCTCTTTCTTGCTTATTTTTCAGATTAGTACACTCAGAGATTTCGTGTCCTTTCTTCTTGAAATATCTACAAAATTTAGATTTTTTACCTCTTGATTTTGACCTGGGCCTACTCTTACTACTACCTTTTTAAAATGTTCTCCCTCTAACAACCAAACCTTCACCCGACCGGTCAGAATTAATTTCAGTATCAAATTTTTCTTTTGATAAAATTGAGACTTGACATCTTCAAAGGACAATGTAATATTATTACCGTATAACATAATTTCTGTAAAGTGTTTAAATGAGGGTGGTAGTGAGACAATGAGTATGACAACTTTATCTTCATCATCGATTTTAACATCAACGTTCTCCAAATCTATTATGATAGAATTAAATTCATCTAAGTGTTTTTTTACAGGAGTACCTTCTGACATGCGGAGAGTGAATAGATGTTCCTTGAGTTGAAGTTTATTTGCTAGACTCTTGGTCATGTATAGAGATCCCAATTTAGTCCATATGCTGACAGAGGACGTCTCTTTAATGAGCTCATGTAAAACTTCACGTGATAAACAAGTTTGATCACGGAGAACGCCTTTTCAGCAATTTAATCCCATTGTTCATCTGTCATAGGGTATGGTTTTTTCGACTCACCATCTAAAGCCTTCTTTAAACCATTTTGGATTAGAACGGCTAGCATTTGGACTCTTCAAATTTCTCTATGTCAAATTTTGTCTACATTATAAAAAATCTCAGTTGAAAATAATATGTCTCTAATGCCAATTTGTTGGGGTACAGAGTACGGAAGCGAATAATTTAGCCAAAGATTTAAGAGAAATAAGATAAAGACATTAAAAATAACACCAAGAATTTTAGGTGGAAAAACCCTATTTAAATAGAGGTAAAAAACCACAGGCGAGAAAGCCAAATATTTCACTATAATGATTTATCGGAGTAAAGGGTAATCCTCAAAGGCTTATAGAAATGACCTAATAATTTACACTCAGAGGGTTAAACAATATTGAACACCCACAATCATACTACTATAATGAATATGAAATAAAGAGGAGTAATAATGAGAAGTATTATGTTGTAGTTTTTGTGTTGTGATTATGTTGCGCAGGATTGAGCATGTGTTTATAGTGTATTGAAATTAATGAGCAAATGCGTTTGTATCTTTTCCATCAATTGTCTTCGTTTGCATTACTTCACCATATGTTACACACACTCTTCATTACCCCGCCAAATGCGTAACTTTAGCATCCATTGCATAAGTTTTCCTTAACTCTAAACTTCAATTGCATGAAGTTAACATAAAATATCACAATCTCACATAAAATCTTATGGAGATAATTAAAGACGAGGCATATAATCACTCATACACAATAGTACCATCCTCCTTCAACTCGAAACTCTGTAGTAACCAATGGCTCTCATCGCAACGAGTAGTCGGGTTCCCATCGCAACAGGTAACCCACCCTTGCCATGCCAGACTGCAACACTGGACATCAAAATCCCCGCTCATCGTAACGAGCGAACCCAATTTCATTAATATGCACATCCCCTTTGTGACGGGAGTCATAAGGGGCGAAACAAGGGGGTGAAACCATCTTGCGACATGGCTCACAATATCCAATCACCAATCTCATTACCAACCATAATGATCACAACCAGAAACATATAATCATCCAATCATGAATTCACACAACTGTAATGAAGCATACAAGCATACTGAGTAAGGAAACCCTACCTTATTGCGAAATCCGGAATGCAAAGAAAGATGATCTAGAATTGCTCCTCTACAAACTCGCCACCTATACAATAATCAATAGTTTACTATTACTCCGATAATATCATAACAATATTACCTAATCCCCCAATTAACCCAACTAGGGTTATGATGAAATCATAAGACTGAAACATAAATGTTAAATAATACTTACAAATCGATCGGCCCAAAAGAGATGAGATACAGATGAACAAAAGCCAAATCCTTGCTTGGTGTTTAAATAGAGTGATTAGGGAGTGATTTAGGTTTGTAAAAATGTTTATGAATTATTAATTACGACTGAATGCATAATATATAATCCTTAATCATTCTAATTAAAACTGCGCAGAAAACCGCTCACCGATCGGACACTCGTTCCAGTGCCCAATATACTCGACCAAGTACAAGCTACTCGACTGAGTATCACACTAACCCGGTCGAGTGCCACCAAGGCAGTAGCATGACTAAGACACTCAACAGACGAACTCGGTCGAGTGTAGCCTACTCGACCGAGTACACAACGACCAGAAATGAGGAGTATTACAAATAATCTCAAAGTTTTATCTGCCTTTGAAGAGATCAATACTGGAGGATTAATCAAATATTTCTTGATCTTATCAAACGCTTCCTGATGGCTTTTGTTCCAAATAAAAGCCTCCTTCTTCTTTAATCGTAAGAAAGGAGAAAAAATCCTTGTCTTCCCAGCCATATTTGCGATGAAACGCCTGACATAATTGACTTGACCCAAAAACCGTTACAACTCTATTTTGTCAGAGGGCGGTTTAACATTTATAACTGATTTGGCTTTATTCTTATCAATTTCAATTCATCTCTGATGAATCAAGAACCTAAGGAAATTCCTTGCGCTGACACCAAAAGCACATTTTAGAGGATTCATTTTAAGATTATACTTCCTCATTCTCTCAAACACTTGCTGGAGATGAAGAAAATGTTCACTAAAGTCGTTGGATTTAACGACGACATCATCTATATAGATGGCCATTGAATCTCCAATTAAATCATAAAAGACACAATTCATTGTTCGTTGATATATAGCGCCCGCATTCTTAAATCCAATTGGCATAACTACCGATTTAAACGTTCCCAAAGAAGCAGGACACCTAAATGCTTTTTTATAACAGTCTTTCTCTTCGATCTTAATTTGATAATACTCGGGTTATCCATCCATAAAAGTAAGATATTTATGCCTTGAGGTAGTATTAATGAGAAGATCAGCCAAGGGCATGGGGTATTCATCTTTAGGAGTGGCCTTAGCTTATTCAAATCTTGAAAGTCAATGCACACCCTAATTTTCCTATTTTTCTTAATGACCGACACAATATTAGAATCCATTCCACATACAGAACTGGGCGGATGAATCTTGCCTTTAAAAGTTTTCCAACTTCTTCCTCAACAACTTGAATGACTTCAGATGACATTATTCTAGGTTGTTGGATTACTGGTTTCCATCCAGGCTTAATCGGAGGCGATGCCTAACAATACTAAGATCAACGTCAGACATCTCATGGTGTTCCCAAACAAAACAATCTCTATATTTGAATAGAATTACTTTCATTGCTTCTTTTTTATCATGAGATAAAGTTTGACACATATAAGTAAACCTGGGAATTCCTTTAGTCCTAAATTTAATTCTTCTAAAGGATCTTTCTATTGTTTCCTAATATCTTCACTCTTTACCCATGACCTTTCTACCCATGTTAATGATGAATTTTCGTTGACCCATCCACTATTATTCGGAAATAAATCATCATCTATTTCTATAGAAGAATGGTTACTTTCTAAATTGCAATTCTTATTGAATTTAAAAGTCATTACAATAGTTGTAGAAAACGGAAATACAAAGCAATTACTACATTCTAGTAATTAAACGGAAGCAATATCAACTCCTGAGCGTCCGTCGCGCCTTTGGACCTTCTTCCGGAATGCCCTCTAATTATTCTATGCAAATTTGTTTTATCTTGTTGAAGACGTTCTGTTCTTCAATATTCACTATCAGCCACTAATCAAGCGCTTCCACCCTTGGTATCAACGCATGTCCCTTAGAATCATTATCCAAGTTAGTCGCATTTATTTCGACAGTAAGGATGTCAGCATAAATAATCTCATACTTTTTCCCATTCCACATAACTAATAATTGATGCATCAAAGAAGAAATAGTATAAGTTCTATGCAACCAACTACTTCCTAATAAAATATCATACGTAGTTATACTTATATCTACATAAAAAGGCATTGTCGTTATGCACGACCCCACCTTGACTGCTAGTGAAATAGTTCCCTCACAACATTTTGTGGCCCTAACAAAACTTGTCACTGACACTTTGAAAGGCATTATATCTTTTTCAATTTTTTCCAACCAATTGTAAAACAACAATTAGAACAATATTAGAGGCAGCCCCATTATCAATTAAGACTTTATTAATTAACTAATTTTCTAATCTAATTTTACTGTATAGAGGTTTACAATGTCTGTTATCTACACCTCTCCTAACGGACAAGGCTTTAATGATTCCATTCACTACTTGGTCAGTTAAGTCCCTATCTAGAGCATTACTGCGAATAAAAGGACCGGCAATTAAATAACCAAAAATACCTTATCCTGGCAATTCTGGACCACTGGATTGACTACCTTCAGGGGTGAACTCCTTAGGCAGCATAGTCACGATCATGTGCTCCATCAATTTTGGGTTTAAAGAACCAATTTGAATTGGCTGTAAATCCTCATCAGTCACCAATAAGTCTAAATTTAACTCTGAGAAATCCCCCCAAGTCTTCATCTTTCTTATCATCACCCATCACCTAGTCACTTAACTTGTCAATTGCGCTGACACAAGCTTCAACACTAGTGTCAACCTCTTTTTCCTTCAGATCTTTCTCGTTGTAGACCCTGATGTCAGCTACTATGGTCGCTTGCATTAGCTGCATCTCAACTTTAGCTCTGACATTTGCCGCCAATGCCTTAGCATTCTTCTTATTCTGGTTTTTAGTGATACCTTTTTTCTTAAGAAGACTCTGTTGAACTCAACGAGCGGATTCCTCACTGCCCCAAGGGTTTGCATCCCCTTAGAGCATTTACTGGGACCCGTGGTCTCTAGATCCCTTATCCTCTTGACTGGTCGGCGCTGATAAGCCAAGATCCACCTTGGATCATTAGGAATATCTTGGATTCGAACAAGCTCGAAGTGCAACATGTCTGCACAACTAAAACACATGTTCCTTCACAAATTATTCATGCATTGGACCAACCATGCGTGGCTTGGATCAACCTCTAAAACCTCTTTATAAGTCTTAGACACAAAGCCTTCTTCCATTTTACTAGGATTTTCTTTCACAGCTTCCTGGACTTTTTCTTTACCTACCAAATCCAGCGCCTCTTCATTGACTGGAAGCAGAGTTCTCTTCCCTTTCCGAACCAATTTTGCTACAAAGGCTCGGAAGGTTTGACACTTGTCAGTGGTGTGAAACTCAATCATGTGCCACTTGCATATGCCCTTCCGCTCCTCACTGTTCACCTTTGGAAAAACCAATAAACGCTTGTCCACCAGGTGGTCAAACAAACGCTACACTCTCTTTTCCTGCAAACCATTTTATAAAACAATTAGTGCAGTGTTCATGTCAAGCATATTGCATTCAAAGTTTAACACAAAAAATGGGTCGTCACCCGTCTTGACTCTGTCACCACTAGAAAACAAAATTTGACCACTATCAGTCAAATCTTGTAAAGTATTTCTAGATACAAAACAATTATTCGTGGCATGAGATCTAGAATTATGCCATAAGTAAAAGGTTTTCCCTTTTAGTTCTTACACTAAAGGAATCTTGTGATTTCCTTTGATTTTAATAATATTATTAGCATGAAAATGCCTGAAAATCTCGTCCCCTTTGGTTATATCAAAGGTGTAGAGTCGTTTCTTAGTATTCTTCATGACTCTACTGGCATAAACTTCTTTCTTCTCCAGAGATGCACACTGAAAAGGAGGCCTCTTCGGGATTTATGCTAAGTTAATTTCACAAAAATCTTCCTCTTCTTCAATATTGACATAGTTGAACCCCCTGTGCCTTTGTTGACTTTTTTCGCTCAACACTTGCTCATACTTACTAACTAACTCTGTTAACTCCATGAAATTCCTAAAGATAATTCCATCAAAGCGCTTCTTGAAAGAAATCGCTTGACCATCTTGAGCAATTCTTATGAACTCCCACTCTCGTAAATTCAAATGGCATGGGGTTTTAGCATTTTTAAACCTAGTCAAATATTCGTTGACTAGTTCTTTTGCCCTTTGTTGTATCCTAGTAATATCACTTATAGTTATCCCGGGATCAATTTTAGTGAAATGGTTATGGAATTGATTCTTCATCGCCTCCTCATCAGGGATGGAATATGGCGCTATATGAACATACCAACTGAATGCTGTTTTACTTAATGAATTAAGAAATAATCTTAATTTTAAATAGTCATTAACCGCAACTTCTTGACATTGGCTAGTACACTGAGTTAAATGTTCCATAGTAGAAACTTTTCGATCCTCAGAGAATAAAGTAAAATCAGGAATCTTATACCCCGGCGGAAATGGATATTTTCTATCCACCCACTCAGGATACGGTTTCACGTGATGAATCCTTTGATTCCTTCAATTGCAGGTATTCATATAACTTTCTATCATACGTTTAACCTGCGCCATAAACGGCATTGGAATAACACCATAGGTTTGTCCTTGATTAGGACTTTGATCAAGGGGATATTGGTAAAATGGGTTCCTTGGGTTCCCTCCTCCTATGGCATAGGTATTGTTACGGCCCGCCTAGCAAAGGTTTTACCCATGGAAACATGGATCGTTGTGTTCAATACCATTACCAACATGTGTCTGATATATGAAATTTTGAGGCTCTGAGGTCCACCTATTGCCAGTCCAATCGCTCATAAACGGTGGAGGATGGGATCCACCCAGAACACCTCCGGTATCCCAAGTTCCACCTCTCAGCCACCCGTAGTGCGATCCCTCCCAGCGGTAACATGAGTGATAGCCGCACCAACCACCAGTTTGCCGATTAAGATGACTCTGGTACTAACTAAGACATCACATTCGCTCAAGACCTCGTGCACAGAAGGGCACGCAAGAAAGATACCGATGATGATCGGCCAAGCAAAAACTAGCAGGGAGAACAGTCCGGTTAGGACCGATTCAGGAGGAACGTCGGCAATTCCTTAGCACGCTGTCGGAGTACAGCCAGGCGTGATGCAACAGTTGCTTAAAGGCTTGAACACCTTACATCGTGTTGTGGAGGGCTTGCACAGGGATAACCGAACATTGAAAGATAAGATGGTTCTCGTGTCTCAGATTGGGACGTCTCAGCCAGCAACGGAGCACACGCCTACTCAGGAGGTACCCAGGGGAAACCATGGAAGGCTCTTCCCGCTGGAGCTGGTAACAAGGCTAGATCTTGGAGTGGTATCATCACCTGGGGTGACACTGTGGACGAGGCCACCAGCGTCGCGCGTACCCGCGCGTTGTGATTTTGAGGTGGCGGTACTTCTCCCACGGAAGCTTGATGAACCAAAGCACGTCATAAGCCGTTACCTATTTTAAAGACATTAAAAACGGTGAATGGTTTGAACAAGCCTGCATTTGTGGAGCCGCCACCAATTTTTGTGGTAAATTGGAACTGTTCGAATACTTCGTGTCATGTCAGGACACAAAGTAGTGACATAAACACTACTAATGATAAGGGAAATCATGTATACTCGATATGTTGTTGATTATATGCATGCAATGCAACATCCACGTTTTAATCCTAGCATGTGAATATTTAGACTAAGTCGGTTAACATAGAATTTAATATCCAGTTGGGTTGAAAGGCAGAATTTACCTTCAATACATGTGAAAAAGCCAGATAAATAAATCATATAAGTTAAAATAAATAAATTAAAATGGGAATTTATAAATTTATGTCACAATTACGCTATGAAAGAAATATAAAAGAAAATAAAATAAAAGAAATAAAAAAGAGTTTAAATATGTCGAAACAGGTGATAAAGAAGGATAATAGCCGATTATAAACTAATTAGAAAGACTACGTCGAAGCGAGAAGAGTATAGAGGCAGAAGCCAACCCAGAACAGGCGCAGCAATTACTGCGTCCTCTAGAAGAGGCGCATCAGACCGTGCGTCTGTTCTTGAGTTGGATTATAAACTTTATTAATGCATTTTTAACCCCTAGATTAGCTCCATTTTACTTGTCATTTAGCACTTATCTTAGTGTTTTTGAGCTAATATTGTGTTTTAGTTGTTTGGTTTGCTTTTTAACGTGTTTTGTAGGAAATATAGCTTTTATTAGCTAATTCCCGACAATAAGAGCAATTGTCGAGAACACAAGCTAAGTTGAGTATGGATTGGGTCATGAATGACCATGAAAGCTTAAAGACATAAAGAAATGACCAAAGTGTAAGAAAATGGCCCAAGTAATTATCTAAGGCAAATGTAAACAAATGAGTAAGTGAGGCCCAAAAGAAATCCAAGAGAAGATGTGGAAATATCAAGCATAGAATTCCAAGAATTTTCCACATAACACCGGGCAATTAAGGACGCAACAAATGAGAATATTGGATTCCCAAGCCATTAACTATGGCCATTTAAAGCCATTAATCCAAATTGTTACGTCCCCGATCGGGRTCACCCATCCCCGATCGGGGTTGCACGTAATTAAGTGCCTCGTATTCTTCAAGGGTTATTTACGTTTTTCACTCCAAACTACTATATAAGGAGGGTCATTCTCGACCTTAAACAGGATTCTAACCATCCACACACATATTTTTCCTTATAATTCTCTCTAAATAGTAGTAGTAGGTTAGCTTAGTTTAGTTTAGTTTAGATTAGTATTTTATTATTGTCACAAACAATTCTATTTACAATTCAATTCAAGTTTATTTATCTTTTGT
>VHZZ01001396.1:123725-134493 GCA_009801015.1 Silene noctiflora | reverse complement strand
GCCGTTGTTGTAGGCTGTTTTTGTAGTAGTGATGCTTCATCTGAATTGGTTTGGTTGCATTCTTTACTTAAGGACATGAATGTGAATGTTCCTTTACCTATTCCTTTATTATGTGACAAGAAAGTTGCTGCCCATATTGCTGAAAACCCAGTTTTCCATGAGAGAACAAAGCACTTAAGTATTGACTGCCATTATGTTTGTGACAAGCCTCAAGAGGGTTTTCTTGTACCAAGGTACATTCGAACTGGTCTACAACTTGCAGATCTCATGACCAAACCTTTGGGAGCAGCTCAACACTAATTCTTATCTCTCAAACTTGGATTGCAGTTTCCTTGACACATTCCAGCTTGAGGGGGGAATATAGAGATTAGTTAACTCTAGTTAGTTAAATACAATAAGTTGGTAAAGCTGTTAGAATAAGCTGAGTTAGTTAGACTGGTTAGTTAACTGCTCATTGTATATATACACTACCATGTGCTATATCATTTCTTAACTTAATACAACAAAATCACTTGTATTTACTCTGATTCCACTAAAGATCAATCTCTTAATTACTTTTTTCTCTATAACAAATTAGGGTTCATGATGAAGATAGAAGTAGGTTGATTTCATAATATTACCTTTTAAGTGCCTTCACATATACACTTTCCTCCCTTGGCATGATGTCATCCAATTAAGCCTAGTTCCACTAGGATACTACACATTGTAACGACTGATGAAGAGCTAAAATCCAATCATTTTTTTTTTTTTTTGGTGCTCAAATCCAATCATTAGTATTGATGAAAAGTGTACACTAACACTCAAATTTCAAGATTCATTCTTAGGCATTCATCTTACCAACCCACCCACAACGCATTCCCTACCTTAATTACTTACACTCACATTCATCCACAACCTACCAGTGTACCACCCAACCCTAGCCTTGTTGGCACCCTTCTTATTTTTTCCCTTTTTAAGGGTACTCCGTACTAAATAACCTAATTAGTTTTTATTTAGAATGGCATAATCTATTTTATCAAAAAAAGATATCGAATAGGGAAACGAATTTGATAAGTTGGTGCAACTTGTAAATTTATAAATACTCATGAGATTATCTTATGTTTAAGATAGTTTATTCAATTTCATTTCTTATTTACCATTTATTAAACTATTAACCGTAATTCGACAATTAATGTTTATTACCTCATTAATAGAGCCATTAGGCCCTATCTCTCAAGTCTCTGTAGAAGAGGAATAACCAAAAAATCTTTCTTGACAACTTATATTCTCATACTTACGATATTCAGATTAATCTCTGTCATGCTTCACATATCTCATAATCTTCATGTTCTTAACTCAAATGGAGTATGGTTATTATTTTGTTTATGTATAATTTATTTTAACTTCTTATTAACTTACTATAGTCTTAAATAAATTTAAGGAAAAAAACTATCCAAATTAGCATTTAACAAATATATATAGTTACGAAGTACTCCTTTATTCCACTTTTATTGTCTACTTGCCATTTTGGAACGATTTAAGGAATATGGATAAAATTACTATTCGGTACTCCACCCCTTTAATTAGGAAGAATGAGGACCATGTCGTTTTGATAGAGGGAGTGGTAGTTAAAAAATTAGGGCTAATAGTGGTAATCCAACAATTCTTATATAGTTTTACAATGTGAAATTGGAAAACCGTTTTACAGAAGACTTGCTCCCAATTTAGTATACCAAATTTTGAGATAGGATAATTAATTTGGAATAAATTTTGAAAAAAAAAAAAAAAAAAAAAAAAGAGGACATAAAAGTGGGATGAAATGGGTATTATTAGACTATTAGTTAACATGACCAAATTTTAAAGAATATAATCTGATTTAACTGATTTGTTTCAATTGAGCCTAGATATCAATTCATTTTACTCAAAAGTTATTACACTTCCCTCCCTACCTAAAGCAGTCTTTGTAGTTGAAAATGGAGCATGACTGATTGTGTACGTAATTAGTTTGGTGAGGCCTTATTTTCAGTAATATGTTCAAAGATTTGGACAAAATGTGAATTATGGGACACCACTAAGTGCAATTGAGGGCCAACTCTCTTCATTGACTTACTTACACTCGTGCCATTATCTTTTTATTAAAATATATAATATATAATATATATACCAAGATTGTATATTCTTAACAACAATTATGCATAGGTGTCTCTTCTGAGATTAGGAGAGGAGTCTATGTGAACTAATCAAAAATTAATTTTATAATTGTAGGTTTGATTTTTGGTTCCATGAATTGGAAAGTATTTGCATTGATTTTAGGTACTATTTTGTATTATGTCAAATGTATGAAAGTGATTTGACATGTCAGGAATGTAATACTACCAATTTGTATTTATGAAAATTGTAAATTGCATGGGTATCAATGTTGGTATTTATATTAGTGGCTCATAACCTTTTCTAACTAACTTTTAGGCTTAGCTAACTGACTTATAACTAACTCTCTTAACCGACTTATAACTAGCACTGCTTACATCAAGGTTTATATTATCAACATTCCTCCCTTAGGCTAGATTAATTAGAATGAACTGTTAGGCCATGCTTGTGACATAAGAACTTATGCTGAAATGTTCCAATTCAAGTGGCTTTGGCATTACTTCGGATGTTTCAAGGTTGGACCTAACATGTTTAGTGACCAGAAAACCCTCTTGCTGCTCATCTCTACCAAAGTATCAATCAATGTTAAATACTTTGTTCACTCATGAAAACAAATGAATGGCTTGGGAAAATTAATCCCTATGCATGTCTGATAATAAGCCATGCAACCAAACTAATTCTGAAACTGTGTAGGATCTAGTATAGGTACACTGTCCCCTGTCAGCATCTGTGTATTATGCTCAACATTGTAGAAAAGTTTAGTAGTAATGGAATTTTTTAAATATTTGATAACACACAAATAGGATTATACATCCAGATCTATATAAGTATTGTGCAACCAAGGTATAAGTATCTGAATTTATGTGTATTTTTTCTTAGCTAATTCAAAATCATATTTTTAATGTGTAAATGGATGATCTCAGATACTTTCTAATAAAGCTCATATTATTTAAAATAAAACTCAAATACTTTATTATAAAGCTCATATTCTATACCGTACAACTTGAATAACTAGTGGTATAGTTCATGAATTGTTCTATTAACATCAATCCACCTCACTTGAGTTCAATTCAATTTAGTTCAACTAAGTTCAAAGCATTTCATTTCAATTGAATTTAAAAACTAATTTCACATTATTCCAATTCTATTCTATCTTATTCAACCTAAAAGAAGCGGGCTTTAAAGACACGTGCTTAATTAGATTAAAACAATTCCCTTTCATCTATCAAGAAAAATCAAAGTAGGTAATATATGAATTCTAAAGAACCGGTAGAGAGAGGACGAAGAGACACGAATCATAAAATGATAGTATATTCACAATCTTACCCTTTGAAGAAGAGTTGAGAATATTTAAAAAAGTTCCAAAAGATGCATCATCATTTACATGTACATTTATCAACCAACCATTTCCCCTTGGACCCTTTTAAGGACCACAACTAACCACTCCAACACATGACCCAACCCATAATTTAACCTTTTTTTTTTTTTTTTGGAGTAATTGAAAAAATTCCCAGATTTTCAAGAAAATCCCCTCCAAGAAAAACACTACCATCTATTTTTATAGTTTAATAGTAATGTAAACGATACAAATAAACAAACCAACACATTTTCTTTATCTTTCTTTATAAATATATATGTCATCCAAGGATCATTGTTGATCATCACACCGCGAGGGGGACCAGGGTGACATATCCATAGGATAACTACCCAACACTCTTAAGAAAGATGTGAATTCTTGAACTTCAGCAAGTGCATTTTGAGCTCTAGGCTCGGCTAACGACGCCTCAAAGTCCACGTAAAACATGTACTCGAAATGTTTCGCAGTCCCCACATTGGTGTCGTCCACGAGTCTGATAGGCCGGTTGCGATGGGGACGGCTCTCAATCTTAGTAAGACTTATATTTCTAAAAGCAAAGGCCGAGAGCACCTTGAACAGAGATGAGGTACCTTTACCCTCCATATTGTCATGGGTAGCGAAAACTATGCTCGTCTTGAAAGGCCGGTCAGTCCGTGGAATTATAGGCTCCCTAGCTAGCATTACGAACCTGGTAACATTTCCCGAATCGTCTTGTATTCCATCAGCTAAAATCTGTTCCATGTGACATTATAATTTGTAAGTATTAATTAAATAAATTTTAAGTTAGTTGAACAAGTAAAACCAAAAAATAAATATATGAATAATTGGTTGGTGCAACATAAAAGCAAGCTGTATTCATATGTGACACTAAATTTCTATTATTCTCATATTATCTGTCAATTGTCAAAGCCAGAACAAAAGAAATTCCACTGCCAATTACAGTGAAGATTCCTATGAATGAAAAGAAATATGATCAACTACATTACATGCCATTTTTACAACTTTTTAACTTTTTTCTTGCCCAACCATTTTTAGTACAACATTAACCAAATTTCTTTGGCCGTTTTAGAAAAAACCAAAATGTGATGACGTCGATCCATTTTTTATACTAGTAATTAGTTTGGAGAGACCCCCATTTTTGTATTTAGTTTACGTGTGTGTGTGTTCCTATACGGCCTCATTTACTATATAATCTCACGGCTAATAATAATGAAATTAGTTCAAAGTTTTAAACAAAAACGCAAAATCTTATCATCAAAATTTGCACTTAAACCATCTTTTAAAATTCTTCCTACATACAGAGGATTAAAATGAAAAATGCCAAAAATTTGACGAATGAGAAAATAGATTAATAGTTATAATGCAACGGAGTGGAAATACGCGTTAAAGAGTATACGATCGCAGCCCATAAACGGAAATATTCTACAAGAAAATTAGAAAACGAGTTGAAATGTTCAAAATATTGAACAATTAGTATTTAGAAAGTGGGTGAGACGTCAGTAGTCAATAATGCTAATAATCCACATAATAGATAGCAAGATCATAACTACTGTCTCCAACTACGAATTAAGACTTCGTAAGTTTTAATTAATATTAATATTTAATATTTCATGTAATAATAACAAATGCAAATAATAGTCACATTTGTGCACGGCAAAATAGTAATAGTAGACGTCCCAATACGACCGACAATAATGAATTGATTAAATTGTTCTCCGTTTCTCCCTACTCTTTTCTATAGCCTAGTCGTCTTTCGCACAATTATTACTCCGTATGATTGAAAACAGAGAGAAATAAAGGGCAATTATTTTAATAATGAGTTTTGAACTACACAAATTCTCATTTAAGACGGCTACTATCCGTCTTAAGCAAAACCTTCTCTTCGAACTAAGCTAGCTGACCACTACAACACAAAAGAGTATCTTAACAATAGTCGACGAGTACTATTTCAGTTATGAAAACTTTCATTGATACATTTTGCTGAAAATTGTGTTGGACCAAAACAATCAAGGTGAAGATTATATAAGTTAACAAATGACGTGGTTAAACCCAACTAATTCAATTTACAAGGAACCTTAGTTTTCTTATAGTTGGGTTTATCTTAATTCTTCTAAATCCGATTTAAAAATTAGTTTAATCGTACAACTTGTTTAATCTACGAAACCCCTCTACATTAACAACTAAGTAGTACTAGTTCTGTAGTAGTTCATGACATATATTGATATCGTACTTGTTCTATACGCTTTCAAATTAGTTGGGACATCTGATTAGGAATACAAAATATCGCCAATTTAACGAAACATACCTACTTACAACTCTATTTTCCGTGGCAAATACTAAAAGGTTTATGAGGCATTATTATAAATGATAATTTCAAAAGTTATCGATAGGGGACCTCATATGGCATATAAGCATATAGGCATATAGCCATATAGCCATATACTAACTCTTTAGATCCGCCAATGTCCGTTCCGTACGAGTTATTTACATTCACAAACCAAAAGGCAGTTGTTTTTTATTTTGTTGGTAGAGAACTGCCAGCTTTAATTGCAACTAATTAGCAAGTTACAGCACTATTCAAATCCGGCAATCTAATCGACTGTCATAATTCACCTATGCATCAAATAATTACTGACACAATTAATCACGCATATACGTTGGTTAATTGGTCCTGATGATAAACAAAATCGTAACATTCATATAACATAACTAGAGTTATAAATCTAATAATCATAAAACTACGGAGTATTAATTAATCCTTCGGTTATCGGTCAGTGGGCAAAATTCACAGTAAAAATTTTTAAAACAATGACACAATTCCAAAGAATCGGGAAAAGCGACAAACCTGAAGGCCGTATAATTTAGCAGCGCGAGCAGAAGCAATAGCAGCAGTATCCCTCAACCCATTAACAGCAACATACTCAGCAGCACCAGCAGTATCATCAACAGCTTCACGGGTCACGTTCAATCCCAATTCCGTAAGCGTATGCTCACACTGCGCAAGCGCCTGCGGATGACTAATAACTCGGGTTAAGAACTCCTTCCGTACACCCGGCATCGCCAACAAACAATGATGAACCGGTAACTGAACCTCCCCAACAATATGCAGCCGATGCCTGAGCAACAAATCATAATTCCTATGAATCGAACCGCCGAGGGAATTCTCAACCGGGAGAACCGCCCGGTCCGATATCCACAGCTCAACCGCCTGGAACGCCACCTCGAACTGATCACACGGAATTGCTTCACAACCTGGGTAAGCCTTCCCCGCCGCAGCCTCAGAGTACGCGCCGGGAACACCTTGGTACGCAACCCGTAACGTGGAGCCGTGCATCGGGGCAGGGGAGAGGTCGGTGGATATGGGCTTCGGCAGGTTCGCCGCTGTCAGAGCCGTCGTGGCACCGCCGTCTGCGGTGGCGGTGGTGGCGGAGTTGACCCGGACGAGGTCTAGAGTGCGGTGGCCGTTGATTTGTTCCGGCGTGGAGTGGTTATTGGTGTTGTCAGCGGCGGCGTGGGGTGGTTGTTGGGAGGAGATGATAGCGCAGGTGCTGAGCCAGTCAGCGCGGGTTGCGCCTACCGCGCCGTGAGTGAATGCGGCGTTGCAGCGGATGGAGAATGAGGGGGTTGGTACGGTGACTCTGGGGTTGGTGGGAGCGAGTAGACGAGTCCGAAGTGGGTTGGGTGTGGTGGCTGCTGAATATGGCGAACATGGTGAATATGATGATGGAGATAATGCCTGCATTTTTGTATTTGTTTTTTTTTTTTTTTGCTGCGTTTTTATTTACGTTATGGGTTAGATTAATGAATGTATTATTAATTCTAAATGTATGAATGAATGTATGAAGCTTGGAGTTGTAGAAACTTCAAGCTGAGGGGAAATGGAGGAGAGAAGAGGGATTATATAGGGGAAAGGAAAGGAGATGGTGTAAGTGTGCGTGTTTGTTGGTGATTCGGTCAATCTCACACCTACCCCCTTCCACTTTCCTTTTTTCCTTTTTTTTTTTTTTTTTTCTTTTGTTTTCTTTAGTTTTACCTTTGTAATACAAGTGGGTTGGGTAAATGGGTGTGCAATTGAAATTGTGGACGAATGTTACTAAGGTAATTACGTCATTTGCGTAGTTTTTGATATTTCTAAGCACAAATTCGATCACTATATGTCTTAAGTTTAAAACGGATTAAATAACTATTATTATTATGGATAAAACAAAAATAAAATACCTAAATATTAGTAAAAATAACTTGTCTTATTTATATAAGTGGTATGTATATGACTCGTATAGTCGTATTAATCTTATTGTTTTTAAGTTTTCTTCGAATATGCTCGTTTTAACCTTAATGAATCAAGGAAATACTATTTATCATCTCTTTGTTACCATCTCTTCTACCTACTTCTCCTACAATCAGTTGAAATATTGTATATTTTATCTTATCCACTTGCATCCGAGCCCACACGATACATATTTATTTAACCGGTTATAAAAGGGCAAATAGAGAAAGTCGGAGAGAATGATAGTAATCCTCTAATGGATCATATACTCAACACGTGATAATAGCAAGGATAAATTTCATGGTACCTCCTAGACAACTAGTCTTATATAAGAGTTCATGTTAGCTTCTATTTGGCAAAGTGTGAAAATAGATTTATAATATTGGATAACGTTAACATAACACTGTTAGCAAATTTTAGTAACAAGTTTGACTATCAAATCAGAAAAATTACGAAATGGCGTTTAGTTATTAGCATATTATAGAATAATTAGAATGGTTTCTAGTATAAATTGAATATGCTAATATAATATGTTGTTATTAGCAACATATTCAAAAATAGTACATTAAGATCAATAAATTATCAGAATATGTCGTTTACCATACACATGATAGTAGATTGATTGATCAATCTACTAATTAGGTCGCAATCTATTAATTTCACCTAATGTGATCTTTATCGAGCATGGCCTTAGTTTGTTTATTTTTAACCGAGCATATTCGTCGTAAAACTAAAATGCGTCAAATAACACTTTATTTAGAGCACTGGCCTAATTTATAGCAACGAGTTTTATTTCTATCAAATTTATTTTTTTGAATTGTTTTTTCCAGAAAGTAGAAGTATCAAAATGATTTTTCTATTTAGAAGGGCGAAATAATGGTTGTTGAGATTTTAAAAAATTATTTTTAACTTTTGAACAATTGTGTTTTTGGCCAAATTCATTTTTGCCAAAGGAAGCCCTTTTAAAAAGTTGTGTCAAACACACTCTTAAATAGATCGGATAAGCTTTTTGCTACTCCCCTAATTTTTTTGTTTTTGTGTCATCTATTATATTGATTCGCTAATTGTAGCTAAATTTGGTGTTTGAGAAAGACATTTACTTGCACACCAACGCCATATACCGACTTATTAAACTAATTAAAATGATGGTAATTCCAAATAAAATATCTAATCCATAATTTACCAACTAGGTTTAGAAATAAAAATATAGATAATATCAAAATTCACATTAGATCAATATCTTTTTGGATGTGGAAAAAAGAAAAAAAGATTAATATCCAATTAGATTACGAATAAGTTATCATGATATTTTTTCCAAAAAATTTGATTTTTTACCTATTAAAGTTTTATATGTGTCTAAAAATATACAAAGCAACAATTATGTAGAGGTGGCCATGACTCCCAAGATGGGGGAGATTTTCCCAATTTACTAAAAAAGAAATTGATTTTTTTTCTTATTATATTTTCCTATAAATATAAAAAATATAAATATTATTATCTAGGGGTGGACAAGGCTCCTAAGATGTGGGAGATTTCCCTAATGTGACATCAAATCTAGTTAACTACTACGAAATATGTTACCTTAATATTTCTTTTTTTGTTTTTTTGTTAATTTTTTTAGCATAGAAAAAACTTATGGTTAGTAAGTTTGAACCTAAATCATCTAACTGGGTCTCAAAGTTTATTTATTCCGACCATAGGTTGGCACAAGACACTATAAACTACATTTAAAATATCAATATATGATTAAAGAGATCAAACCGTGATGATGGCACAAATTCTTGTTTCAGACGCAACTATTCGTCTTTAGCCATCAGACGGGCCAAATTAATCCATATTACTAATAAATAGGTCGATCTATATTAAGTGGGTCTGACATGCATTAAATGCTCTTATCCTCCATTATTATTTTAATAATTACTAGTACATAACAAAGTAAACATCTAGTTTCTACTTTGCATACTTACCTCGTCATTTTTAATTCATCCATTACATTCATCAACTATTGACTACCTCCATGCAATTTAATCATTTTTCCAAATTATTTCAAATCATCTACATTCATATTTTCATACTTTGTGATGCTCTTCATTCCTTTATTATTTATTTTATTTAAATCACACATTTTAAATATCATACTCTAACAATGGCATTGGAGAACAAAAACGTAGTTGAG
Organism: Silene noctiflora; assembly: GCA_009801015.1. Classification (NCBI taxonomy): domain Eukaryota; kingdom Viridiplantae; phylum Streptophyta; class Magnoliopsida; order Caryophyllales; family Caryophyllaceae; genus Silene; species Silene noctiflora. Next base: position 124,566 of record VHZZ01001396.1, on the reverse strand, counting down.
ATCATGAACGTAGAGATTCAAGTTGATGATGTTGTTGAAGCGAACATTCATGGTGGACGAAATAATGACGATGCCCTTCAGATATGTAGCAATGAAGGTGATAACATAGTTAAGCTCTATCAATGTACGTTTAATGTTAGTTTGCAAACAAAGTTGTTTGCTGTATTTAAGTTTAGTTTTATGAATGATGAATTTGACATGGTTAACATTTTTGAAAAATACCTTGTAAATCTGAATTTCTTATTTGTTGTCAAGAAAACACCCTTTTAATTCATCTTCGTAGACAGATGTTATCAATTTTGTTGTTTTTGTGTGCACTTATAACCAGTGGTTATTCAATAGTTTATATTTGATGTTCTTCATTCATTGTATTTAATGGTTGTGGACGAACTTTTTCTATGATGCTTTCTTGATATGAGCATTAATTTCATTTCTTCCATTTTGAATCCTTCTCTTTCACGTGTTAAATGTCATTTAATGCATCCTTATAGACATATGTCACCACTTTGGGGTTTATTGTCTATACTTATATGCAATGTCATACATATTTCGGTTGATATGTAATGTTTTTCAATTTTGGGTGTTACAGAAAAATTGAGTGTTAAGAATAGCACAAACTAATTAGTGGATAAAGGAATGTTCATGATGTATGTGAGAATATATATTGTTTAATTATCTGTAATAAAAATGCGTATATTTTTCATTATACGATCAATCAATTTACCAAATAGAGGGATTTGTCCAAGGTGTGACCAAAGGGATCAACTGATCACCACCGTCGAAACGACGGTAATGTCAAACTCTAGATAGCCAATCATTACCGATGAATGATGACCAGTTG
>VHZZ01001395.1:91585-101765 GCA_009801015.1 Silene noctiflora | reverse complement strand
GTTGACCAAATAAATGAATTATCCCTTACGTATTCTTTTATGAGATTTAAATATGTGATCGCAATATTGTCGAGGACACATACTCCAACATTATGTAGTTAAAAAAAGGATCATAGTCCTCATCTTTTTCTCCTTAAAACTTGATCAAATTGTTGATCAAAACTAAATCAAAATTTAACATAACAATATTATACATTATCTAATATTATTAGTGTAATAATATTACGTATTATACAAGTAATCCTATTATTATCTAGTTCATAATATTAGGATTTTTTTTTTGCTAGTCTTGGGTGTCACCAATAGGAGGTGTTCTACTTTGAAGACTTGAGTAAGGAGGATCTTCCATAGCATGTAGATGTTCCATAAGACAACAATAGTTGTTGTTCCTATTTGCCTTAACCTCAATGTAAGGAAATTACCATGTATTATGTTTTTAAGCCATCATAGTTTCATGTATATAACTAGATCACATAAAACTAAATTAATATGTAATTTAGTAACTAATTAGAGATGTCTAATTAGGGGTTTGGAACTTTCACATCCTACCCCGAGGTTACTGGCTTAAGCATATTGGGGCCGGGATTCTGGATTGAGGGCGCCTTCTCACCCAAAACAAAACACAAGGGGCTCCCAACACATATACACCAGGTTCATTTTAATTGACACCCTGTGTTCATTGGGTTCATTGGTTACAGGTTCCAAAATTGTCGCTCTGATACCACTTTGTAACACCTCTAATTACCAAGGAGCCTTAACAATGCCTTCCCTGATAACCAAGGGTGCTACCATCTCGGTTGCCCGAGGTAAGTATATCAAATTGACTATCCAAGAACAGTTAATGTTTACATTACAAAATTACAGCAGAAACCGAATAACAACTAAACTATACATAATAAATGATAAATACAACTCATGACTCTACTACTAACTACAGGCGACACTACGTCAGATGATCTCCCAACTCGCAGCATACACCAAGCAGCAATACATCCATATATCCAACTAAACTTGTAAGTCACCCTGCTCACCCTTCCCGAATGGATCATCACATATTTGAAAACATAACCGGGGTCATTCAACTATATAACAACACAACGTAGCAATAATGCATAACTATCCACAGAACTGTAACCATCATCTCCAAACTCCATAGTGATCAGTAACCGACTAAACTTCGAGGCGTGTAACCCTTCTAGATTACCCATCGCAAAAGGTAATGCACGCCGCCAGTGGGGATCGCAGCCTTACCACCAAAATCCCCGCTCATCGCAACAAGCGAACCTAAGTCCATTAATGTTCACATCCTTCTTGCGTTGAGAAACACAAGAGGCGAACAATGGGGGTGAGACCAGCTCTCAAAATGGCTAAAAAAATAACATACTATCACCATCATAATTCAATCACATAATAACCATAAAGACCGTCACATTATAATCATACTGCTATACAACCAACTGAGTAGGGAAACCCTACCTAAACAACAATCCAAGAAGCACTGATCATCAACGCATACACAATAATGGGACACCGCTCTCGACACCTACAACGATGGTACGACCCGATTACACACAACCATAACCCTAACCCAAAACCTATAAATGGTGACAGTGACTTACATATAACAAACGGATGACTAGGTCGGGACCGACGAGCACACCCACTCCCATGGTAGTCTCCTAGGTAGAGGCTTAAACGAGATAGGAAAAAGGGTGGTAGAGGGAGAAGTGTTCTGATTTTAGGTTTTGAGAAAAAGAAATAAAATTAAATGATTTCGGGTTAGGTCTTCCGCGTAACGTTATATTACGTTGTCCTTCACGCACTCGGTCAAGTACCAACATACTCGACCGAGTCAGCCGCACTTGGTCGAGTGCCCAACACTCGGCCGAGTGTCCCTATCTAGGTCAAGTTCCCGCGTCCTCATCAACGACTCTAACATGGTCAAAGGTACTTATGGTTAGTGGACGGGTCCCCCCAATAGGACGGGTATTACACATCCTACTCTTGATATGCTCTGGAACAAACACATCTCTCATAATCTTCTTGAATCTATTCCACTTTACATAGTCACTCTCATTACCTGCAGTAGCTTCCCTTATGGCCTCCTTGTTGCGAGTCCACCACAATCCTGCCTTTCCCTTCAAGTAGAAGGCAGCTTGATCTACTTGCAGCCCCTCAGGACAACTCAAAAAATCGAATATATTGTCAAACTCTCTATGCCACTCTCCTAACAATGATGGTTCGCCTAACCCATCATACTTCGTCGCATTATGCCTCGATATAGTGGCACTCATCTTTGTTGGATCCTTAGCTGACCTCTTACCACTCACTGTAGTAGCTAAAGCCTCATTCATGGATACTAAACGATATATCTCCATTTGGGACATGGTAGTGGGTGTAGGTGTACATTTCTTTGGATGCATGGTTCTATAGGAAATAAAATAAAACACATAAGCTTTCGCTTAGGAAATGTGGCATAAGGTTTTGAAATAAGGTTCCTGCTAACGAAATAACATGTGGTTGATTGGAATGGCCAAAAACCAACCAACCACGGTGATCCTATAATAATCGGCCACCCGGGGCCTAGCCACTCACAGCTCTCCCACGAACAAAAACCACCAACCATTGAAATCTAATTATGTATAACTACTACAACATACTCATTCAACTATCTCTATCTAGCATGGTTTCGGGATCAAAAATTCTGCATATCACTAGACATGAAATTTCTACTTCACTTAACATGCTCATTCACATAATTAAACATCCAATTTACTGTAGTAAACATTCTCCTATTCATACGTAAATTATTCAGTAAATAAATACATCAACTAACTCATATAATAACTCGGTCATGAAAATTTCAACGCCATATTTAATCAACATGCCTTTTAATAACCCATCTCTTGTTATTCTCCCCCAAGGTGTTCGATTCAAAACTGAGAGGGCCAAGGTACGAATTAAGGGATCCTTCTTAACTGCACTAAGAGGGGCTCCTAACAATTTCTACCCGGGGTTCATTTTATTAGACACTTGGTACATTCATTGTTGTTCATTGGTTTAGGCCTGAGGAACGTTTCTTCTTATACCACTTCGTAACACCCCCATTTATTTAAGAGCATTTATCCAGACATTCTCAAATAAATAGAGTTGTTACCATCTCGAAGTTTCCAAGGTAGTGAATAACAAAGTAAAACAAACCAAGGTACATTATATTAAAGTTTAGCGAATAAAGGTTTTATAACAATTTAACAAAACTGATTTAACTAAAATAATAAATAATTACAACTCGCAGCAGAATATAAATAAACAGAACATTACAAAGAACAACTGTCTGGAACTATGTAATCTAGACTTCTAGGTAGACTGGCCAAAATCCTTATGCATCCCCATGAGCTCCCGAGTCAGCTAACTCAAATACCTGTCAGTAAATCTACTCCCCAATAATGGTTCATCACAGGTGTTTATAGAATACATTCTCAACCAAACGGTTGAGTAGACTAACTAACAAGTATAAGACGAAATAAATGAAAATGCACAATATAATATGATATGCAAATGCCAATGTCAATGCAGCTGAACTCATCACCCGAAACACCTGTTCATCCTGCCTATCCCTGGCCCGGGGATAGCAATACAATCACCCTAACCGATGTTGAGATAAACTCATCTCAGAGACAAGTCATGCAGAACAAGCCAGGGGAAACCAATCCAGTATGCCATGCAACAATAATAATTTATTCCATAACGAATCTGAGGCAACCAAAGCAAATAATATGCAACCATAATAAATAATAATTACCAACCAATTTATGTCAGACACGAAGCTGAGGCATCCAACAATAATCATAAAACTCACCCAATAATCCATCCAATTCACATAGCCTTATAAATTTCACAAGTCATTAATATTAACATGAATTGAGTAGTTATCTTACCTTTTCAGCAAATACTCCAATAAAAGCAATCCAAGCAATCACGTAATATTACTCTTCAATAAAACCGTCACCTAATAAACAAACATAATTACGAATTACTAGCTAACGTAATTACTTAATATTTTAAACAATTAATTAAATAAGTAATTACGAATTATTATGTAAACAAATAAACAAAACTCGTCTCGAAACTCACTCAACCACTACACAAACACACGGTTAACTCGTGTTACCCTCAAACCCCACGGAAAAAGCCACCTCAACCACCCTTCAACTACCTCAACCGCCACCAAACCCAAGCCTTACCTTCCATCTTCAACTACCACCATAGCCACGCCAACTCACGACCCCAAATAACCACCCAACGCCAGCCCTAATATACACACGCCCTCGCAACTAAACTCACGCGCCACACTCTTAACTCACGACAGCCACCACGGCCACCATAGCAGTTTTGCCTTCACTCGCCACCCATGTTGGTCTCCTAATCGACGCTAAAAACGCACCACACCCCTTCCCCTGTTTTTCAAGCAACGGCGACACCTGCATAAGCCACGACCTTTCACCACTACAACATGTCCACCATAGTCGACTACCACCCGGCAACACCAACAACCCAACTACCAACCATGACAACCTACATACAAGACTCACACCGTGTCTTAAACACGCGACACACAACACTTTTACACCAACAAACGCCGCACGAACCACCACCATGGTCCACTCACCAAGGTCGACGCACCACCCCAAGCCAACCCAACCCAGGTCTGGGTCGAACTAGTAACGGCAAAGGGGTATAAATCTCGTCTTACATCCATGGTACAACACCACCAAACAACCACGCAAAACCCTACAAAACACACATTCCCCGCTGGTCATTGGTGGTCAAAAGAAGGTCCAGTCAACCCCTGGTGGTCCACGGTCACAGCTAGTCCTACGGTGGCTTAATGTACGAGTTATGTGAAACAATTACAAGACGAGTTATATTATGAGACGGTCTTACCTTAAGATGATAATAAAAACTAAGTTCTCCCTTCTTTCCTCTCTAGATCAGAATTATGTGAATAAAACCTAATATGTAGGTCAAGCCTTACTTTTATACTCAGTTGTTTTTAGGAAACCTACTAATTAACAATTATATACTCTATTATTATTAATAGTATAATTACTCTTACTATTACTACACACGACCCAACGCACATGGCCCACATCCATTCCCGACTCATCTATTATTTTATTATATTATTCCGTTTCACAATATAATTCTATAATTTGTAAAATAAATTTTAAAACACATTTTAATAATTTCACCGTCTGACTAACCACTAACCAAGCCTTAAAATATGAGGTATTACACTGGTTAAGGCTCCTTGATAAGTGGGGGTGTTACAAAGTGGTATCTGAGCAACGATTTTGGAACTTGTAACCAATGAACCTAATGAACGTAGGGTGTCAAATAAAATGAACTTGGTGTATGTATGTTGGGATCCCCTTATGTTTTATTTTGGGTGAGAAGGCGCCTTCATTCCAGAATCCCGACCCCAATACTCTTACGCCAGTAACATCGGGGAGGGATATTGAGTTGGAAATTATGCATGTGCTTGTGTGTTAGATGTGATCTAGATGCATGATAATATGTCTAGATTAGTGAAAAGGTAATATGTGTATGTGGTGTCTGTGATGTCTGGCTATCTTGGTAGTTGCATGTGTGTTGAGGTATTCGGTGAGACGAACCAGAATGTGTTGTAAGAAAGGTGAATGGGTATGTGTTTGTATGTGTGGTTGATGGGTTGTTTTGTATACATAAGAAATTGATAACGATGTATGGTGATGTGGCATATATACAATACGTTTGCACAAGTCCAGAGTATTATTGCAATGATGTGTGACCGTGTGTATTAAGTCGAGAATTTAAACGGTGTATGTATGGTGTGGTATAAGTCGAGTTGAGATGCTTCATGTTGAGTCTATTCGTGCACTTATTATTTGTGTGTTACTTACTAATAGAGAGTGCCATAGATAAGAACTAATTTGAGACGAGTTCTAAGGCGCCTCATAGACTCCGAACTATGTTTTGTGTTGCAGGAACGATTATGTTGTAGACGTAAACCATTCTTTGACCTTTTTGGGGGACTCAACCGAGTACACAAGGTGTACTCGACCGAGAAGTTCGTACTCGACCGAGTTCGTAAAATGCAGAAGAAAGGTTGAATCTGCCAAAATTCGAAACTCGGCCGTGCACCTGAAACTCGACCGAGTACCTTAAATTACCCAGAAACCGCGATAAAATTCCGAAAGCCTATAACTTTAGTTTTACTCATTATTTCGACTCTAAACTCTTTTCTATCACACAAACCCTCTCCGACTTGTTATCTCTCCACAAAAACTTGAGAAAAACTTGTGTTCATTTCTCTTTCGATCCGCCTTTGTTCATCCTTGTCATTGATTTTCATTCAAACTACAAGGTAAATCAATTTCTACTCCTTTTATATGTTTTAATGTTAGAAAATTGATGATTTAGAACTGAAAATTTCAATTTTATACTCTAGAATCGTGATATAGGTGTTGAATTCCAACAAAACTTGCTTGAGATCTTGTTATGGATGCTAGGAACAACGATTTTGTGCCCAAATCTAGTAATAATTGATCCCGAAATTTATAGGGTTTTGCCCCTTAATTTTGATTTTTGTTACTCTAAATCCTCTTTTAAGCTTGAAAAAGGTTATAGGATGCTACTACTGTCCTATTTTGCACTTGGTTTTTAGTATTTTGCGTGAAAAATCCGTCTTAAAGCTTCATCTTATGAGTATACCAAATCTGAAAATTTTCCTATAATCTTATTGAAACCGGAATTTGTTGCTAACCCGTGTTGTTACAGTATGCCGAGAGCCACTGCCGCCAGACCACCAAACAAGAGAAACCGAGTCGATACTGCCGCGGCCGAGCGAGGCCAAGAAAGCCAAGGGCCTACAGTTCCTTAAGTGCCTTAATACCCGACGATAATATTCGCTGATATTAATCAACGAGAAGCTTTTGTAGCCTTGATGAGTCGTACCTTAAAAGCTACTAGGTGTGTGGATGTGGGTATTTTGGAGGAGTTGGAGATTGAGGTGGATGTGAGGCATATTTTTGAGACTTGGCTACGTTGGTGATGTGGCTCATATTCACGCACATTGAGTCCCTTAACTAGCCTCGTTTCACATGATTTTACGTGATTATTAGGGTCATTCCTTGTCTTTAGCTTCCTATTTGTAATTCTATGAGGTTTTAGTGCCTTTGGTAGGACAAGATCACTAACCTTGCTTAATTGGAGCATTTCAGAGCTAAATTGGTCGTACCCAATGACCACACATCAAAGAGAAGACCAATCCTAAAGGCCGTAGTCAATAAAGAAAGATTTGGGATGGTTTGGATGCAAACTCCCCTCGAGTTATTGTTCAACAATGACGATAAAAAGGTCGTAGTCAATAAAGAAAGATGTGGAAGATGTGTTTTCCCTTGACACTTGTGGGGATGGAGGCAAAACTTGGAAAGAGGAGGTTGATGAATTTGAATTTGCCATCTTTGGAGAATTGAGAGAACAAGAGGAAAGATATGATGTTTCCACCTTTGATCATATCTCTTTTTTCAAAATGGTTTGAGTTCTAAGGAGGGTCAAGAAGAAAGTAACAAAAATGGAAGCATGAATGACCTCAATGTTGAGAAGCGGACCTCTACACCTCCCATCCTTCACCAATCCCTTTGCTTTGACAATGAAGAGGTGTTCCCAACAAAGGAGATCCAAGAAAATCCTCTTAGAATACATTGCAAGATGAAAGGGTCAAGTCATTAAAAAGACCCAGGAGGTAGTGCCAAAATGGGTTTGAGTAACTTTGACAAGAATGGGTGGAAGAGGAAATGGGTGTGCTTTGTAATGAAGTTGTCATAGTTCTACATATGCTTGCTTGAAGATTGTGCTCAAGCTTTTGATAGGTTACTAAGAGCATTAAGTAACATGGACTATATCAACAATATTGGCAATTTGAAATGAGTTTGGCGGAGTCCTCCCTCAAACCACCATTTATAAGATATTATATTCCATTCTTTTAATTCTTGCATGCATTTAGTGTTTTTGTCTTAACTCCCCCTTGGATCGTCAAGGATGAATTTCAATTGTAAGGGTGTGCCTTGTTCGGTTTGGGGAAGTTAAATATTATTCATACCACTTGAGAGCCATTCTAGACTCTTTTATTTAATGATGATTTTGGGTCCTAGTTTCATCAAACGACCCAATGAAGATGAAAATTTTGTTGCTCCCGAATTGAGAGAATCCAATATGAAAATCTATTAGTATTTATAGCATGCATGGCCTTATGGCCAAACTTCACCAATCCCTTCACTTGAAATAGTGCTTTGATTAGTTTGGGATGTTTTAGCACAAGCAACCCGACTCAATTCAAATTGGCTCTCCGAACAATTGAAAGCGTGTATCACTTTAGTTTAAATTAGTAGCATCACTTGTAATATATGACATATAGTGGCACCTACATAGAGCATGCATTCATTCATATCATCCATTGCATTTTGCATTTGTATTTCAATTTCATCTATTTAAAAACCAAAAAATACGTTCTTAATTTCTAAATTTATGAAAATCCAAAAACAAGTTCTTAAATTTTCAATAAAACCTTATTTCAAAATAGAAAAACATGTCCTTCATTTGAAATATAACTTCTTTCAAAAATACAAATATATGTTTCTCGTTTTTGTTTCCTTGCCCTACCTTGTACATTATACATTGAGGACAATGTCCAAAATAAAGTAGGGGTGGGAATTTGTATTCCAAAAAATCCATAAAAATTTTAAAAGTTTTGAAAAATTCAAATATATGTTCTTTAATTTCATAAAATAAAAACCATGAAAAATTTGAAAAATTACAAAACCAAAAACATGTTCTTTTTTTTAGTAGTGTAGAATTGTATATACTTGTGTGTTGTTGTTCTCTTCTCACATAGGTACGACATTAGATTTGAAACATTAGCAAGAGAATATGAAGTCCGCTTGGTATGATCGTTCTAATCTCTATTTTCTTTCCATTTCTTTTCATTATTCATATGAGGAGGATGGGCTTACATGTCAAGGAGGATGTTGTGTATTTTTGTTGTTGCGGTTTGTGTGCCTATGTGTTGTTAGGAGCTTGCATTTAGATTACTTGTCATATAGTTGATAGGAGTGTATGAATTACTTGTATATATGTAGTTGCATCATGGCAAATAGCTTGCATTTAGGTAAAATTTTGTGAAAATGCTTAATTGGAAAGCTCGACAAGTGTATATAAGGCCCGTGTAGATACTTTTTCTCCATGAGACCTTGTTTGCTAGAATACATTCACGACGCCCTAAGTTGTGTCATACTAGTATCTTTTGTCCCGTGAGTTAAGGCCTCGTCAAGGGTTTGCATGTGAGTCACCTTATCAAACTCTATGATGTGATATAGACTCGATTAACTTGTCTAGGGGACCTTGATTTAGTTGGTGGTTTGTCAACCAAAAAATACTTTCTTTAATAAGTTTGCAATGCTCATTTCAAAGTTTGTGTTGTGGATCAATTCCAATTGCAAAACTGAACCTCAAATGTATTGTAATGTGAAACACAAAGTGAGTTCTATTTGATGGAGGCGTACGACTGCGCTGTCCTTTGGAGAGGGATCCATTGAATTGGGTCCCATATGGCTGTGAATTCAACCACCCAAAGAAAGAGTGACTATCACCCCGAAAAAGCTATTATTTAGAGGTTAAACGGTTGCCTAATAAGCGATTGGCGAAAGCAAAGGACATTAGCAAGCGAGGGACAAACCCCATCTAAATTTTTGAAATGTGAAAGTTGAAATGAGGTTAAGTTTTAAATGATATTCAAATACACTTTTATTTAAAGAATTGAGCATTCCACTCCCAAAAACATTTGCTATGCCACCTTGTTGAGCTTGGGACGATCATTGGCTTTAAACTTGTAGAGAATCCGAGACTTGCCATGTCTTATGCCACTAACATCATAGGGATCATCCTTGCATCCCATCCGATCGCCCTTGATGAAAACATTTAGCGATTGTGGACAAAAGTAGCCTAGTTTTACACCACTTGGAGGTGACTTGTTTGTATCCTCTTAGACTTAGTGGCTTGGAGAACTAATATCTATGATGAAGTGTGTGCCCTTGTATTGCTTCCCATTTAGTTTATTTCCGCCACATAGATGAGGAAAGTG
>VHZZ01001394.1:88361-100337 GCA_009801015.1 Silene noctiflora | reverse complement strand
TGTGTATATACGTGTTCACTCTTGCATTCACGTAGTTTGTTCATATGTGTTAGTTGCATTTCATACACTTGCATTTTGTTTGTAAATAGTGCATATAAGGTCTAAATGTGGAGGGTCCATGTCGACAATGATGATAATCGTTTTGCCCGTGTCATTTCCCTTTTGATAGATTGTACCTTTTGATGACACATGTTAGAGTTTTTGCTTGCAAAAACTCGGAAGTCTAGCTTAATGACCAAGTAGTGACCACCTTGTGAGACTGTATTTGGCCCGAGACTTGATCTAGGATTGACATAGCTACTCAAATGTGAGATTAGAGCTTCCTTTTGGCCGGTCCATCAAACCGGCCCCGTTTAGGTCTTCTGAGTAGTTCTCCTTATGTGGTGTGTCATGTCAAAAGGCATAAGCATGAAGCTCTTTCCTTGATTCCGTAGAAGTATTGATGTGCATAATGAGATGATTTTGTTCAAATAAAGTAACCTCATTAGCCAAATAAGCCTTTTTTTCACCCTTGAGTCAAGTTATCCCTTTTGTAAGCCCATTTTGAGCCTAAGCCATGTCATTTCATTCACCAATGAAAACAACTACATTCCATAAACAACTCACCATTTGTCGAGTATCTAGTAGAAAAGGTGTTATTGACATCGCCTTAGTTACATCATTTCTTAATAAAAACGATGTAATCTATAATAAAAGAGTTATTAACATCGGTTTAAAAATCAAACCTATGTTATTTAATTTTTTTTAATTATTTACATCAGTTGTTAACATCGGTTATTTCAAAACCGATGTTAATATATTGACATTGCATTGATTTTCTTAAAACCGATGTCAAAACCGTTGTCATTTATTTAGAAGGTCTTTAAGATACATCGTTTTAGAACCGATGTCACTACTTATTCATTCTTTACATAGCAAATGCATAATAGAAAATTAGCATACACCGACCTTTCAGTTACCTATTTGGCTATTCCCCATAATTTTGACAAAACCCTTTAATTCATTCCCACGCTAAACCCCTTGCTTCATACACAAACCCACACACAATACCTAGTTACCATCGTCGTCGTCTTCTTTTTCCGGCCACTACAACGCCCATCGTCACGCTCATCGTTACGGCCGTCGTCACGCCCGCTGTCCTTGAACGCGTCCATCAATTTCCTGCTTTGACCCCATATGATCGATTAATTAGGTATGTATGCATCAAATTTTTTTCTTATTGTTTCTCCATTATCTTAGTGTTAATTGTATGATAGAGTAATAAGTATTATCTTAGTGTTAATTGTATGATAGAGCAATAAGTGAAGTATATATATATATATATATATATATATATATATATATATATATATATATATATATATATATATATATATATATGTTCTTATTGTTTATCAATTCCGTTCCCCCAATTATTTTGCAATTGCAGTTCAGTTCCCCAACTATTTGGTCACTTGTGTGATATGTGAAAGCAATCTGGGGTTATTTGCGAGTGTAAGAATTCAATTTGGCGATTTAGGGCTCGCTTATACTCCTGTTAGTTTGTTATTACGGAGTGATAAGTACTGTCTTATACTATAATTAACACCGTCTTATGCTATTGCTGATGGAAAAAATAATTATTGGGTACTACTGTCTTGTGCTAATTTATTATAAAAACTGTGAGACGGTCTCTTTCGATGTGACTTTCTGTTTTTTTTTTTTTCTTTTTCTTGCTGCACCCTCGGTTCTATACCTCTCTATCCCTATCTAATAATAATAAGTAGAAAAAGCAAACAAGTAAAGAAGAATCTATCAGGTTTAGGAAAATTGTCCACTCCCGACTTTATAGCGGCGATTTTGAAGGGGGTGCAGGGGGTTCACCTGCATCCCCCAAAACAAGTAAAAATTTTGTAATTAGTATATTAGTGTAGCTTCAGTGGTACAGTGGTTTGTGTGCTTTATGTTTAGTATGTGGTCACAGGTTCGAATCACACAATGGCTGTTTTTGTTTTATATTTTTTAAAGCATTGTCTTCCCTTATGATTTATATTACGACTAGTTTTTAAACCCATGAAATTCACAGAATTTTCAAGTTTTTCCGTCTATGTAACATTGTAAATAAATAATATGTTGAATCAAATTATGCCTTTTTGTTCCTGTTAACGTGGTTGGTAGTTCTTTAATCACTTAATTTATGTTCATAATGAAATGTTTCCATTGCATGTAAAATAAATAAAATAGTTCCAAGAATTTTTTAATTTCCCATAAATAAAAGCGCAAGGGACAAATAAATAATTTTTGGCCGTTACAACCATGCCCACATCTTCCATCTAAATAGGATTTCCATTAAAATATTTTTGGGTTGAAGTTTTGATTAGTAGTATTAATGTAAATCAAGCAACATTAATAAAATAAGAATTCGGAAATACTTCGTAAAGCGGTCGTATTCAAGAATTTGTGTAAAACGTTGTTTTGGTAACCACTTTTTTAGTTTATGTAACTTTTTTTTTTGTCGTTTCCAATCATATTAGAGTAAAATTGCTTTACAAATGACTAATTAATGAAAATTAACTTAAATAACCTCCCATGGAAAGAATATTTTTATTTCTAATTGAACAAATACATTTCTCCTTAAAAATTTGTTTGACATTTTCGTCCGTCGATGAAACCGACATAAAGTTTATTAACAACTTTGTATTGCATTGTTGAATCTGCATATCCATGAAACCAACACAAAGTAATCCTGAACAAACTTATTAATCACCCGGCCCTTGAGAAATAATGATATGCACTTTTTATTGCTATCTTTATTTGTCAACCCTCAAAACTAAGAACTCAATTAACTAACTATATAAATGTAACTTCACTTCTTAACCTCATCAACCAAAATTCATTTTTGGTCATAATATTTGTAACTTTAACTTGGTAGGTCAAGTAAAATAACATGACAATATACCTCATCCCTGCTATTTACACCAAAATATAGTTATCAAATCCTGAAAAAAAGAAGTAGAATAACCAAATAAGAATCTAAAAACAAAGGGAAATAACATAATCGAATCAATCTAACAAAATATAATGAATGAAAGAAAGTATTTGATTCATTTTTTATGAACAAATAGTTTCAAATTTAAACTACTAGTTTCCCTTCTTTATCAATACTGAAAAGAAGATGAAAGTATACTCCAACCCTTTAATTCAAGTATATGAATACCAAACCTTTATTTCAATTAACTAAATTCAGAATTGTAGATGTAATAGCTCATAATCAAACTAGTGCGCAACCTCGTAACCAGCTAACATGCCTCTGTTTTATGATCTTGAAAAAACCTTGATAGAATCAAGACAACAAATTTCAATTAAAAATTAGCAAATCAGTTGAAATGTGAATGCTTCTGCTTTCGAAAAAAAAATATGTTGTGGAATTGAAAAATAACTACGAAGTTGGTTGAGATATAAGAAGATAAAAATATAAAAATAATTAGGTTACAGAATTTATTAACGAAAATTTGTTAGTTATTTATGACTTGTTATTACAACCAAGCTATTTACTTAAAACTGCTTACAGTTGCGTTTTTGTTAGGCTACTACTACTCAGTTTCAAGTGTCTGATGCTATGCCGTGTTGAATGTCAGACACAAATTTGTGTGTAAAAACCTTTTATTGTTTCTTTTAGTTGCCTAACAAAGTGTATGAGTAATGTGTCATTCTGGAATGCTGGATGCTCTTTCCGCCCGACACGTTATACGTAACCAAAGTAAAGTGTTGAAATTGCATAGCATAACTTTACTGAGGTTTAAGGTTAATTCTGGAGTTATCATAAATTCATAGTGTATAATTGTATACGCACATTGCAGATTGACCTTGTTACTCGGACCTCTCAGTTTCGGGAAGACAACTTGTCTTCTAGCTCTTGCTGGGCACCTTGGACCCGCATTGCCGGTATTGAGATTTTGATTTAATCGCACTTCAGCAAGGATGATTATGAATGATATTAAGAAGTACATAATGGTTTATCTAACATCTATGTGAAAATAAACAATGGTCAGATAGTCACTATCCTTAAGCAACACATTTATCCTACAAAGTATATTTCATGAATCCAAAATTTCTTATAGTATTCAATTTTGAGGCGCTTTCAATAAGTGCCTCAATTTTGTTGTAACTAAGACAGATTCCGCCCATTTTTTAGCAAGCGCCGGGACAAATGCGCCCCTATATGTCCTTTTTGTAGTAGTGTAACTTTGTGAGTGTCTGTGTTCTGGTTGTACTTGTCTTGTCTGGCCTATTGGACTCCTCTATTTTTCCGAAAAAATATATTTTGGCTTAGAATGTATTGTAGAATGTTTGATTTAATGTAGTTGTCGTTGGTCTATTCCGACGAAAGTCCGATTAAGCTGATAATGAATGTCGATAATATGATTACATTTCATGTATTCACTTTCAGGGCTTGGAAAAGGTATTCTTTTAGGGTCGGAACGCGTGATATGTCAAAAAAAATAAACTCCGGATAAAAATGATTGAGGTATGAAGTTGTTTTCCTTAGAAATTCAATTACGCCGGCTACTAACACCCCACCTCCTTCTTTTGTTTTGCTCATGTATTGTCGAATAAGACCCGTCTAGTAAAATGATTGATTTTATTGCAGAATGCTGACACCACTCTAGTTATGACGGGTTTTTTTTGTTCCTTTTGACTTGTCTTGAGTGTATTTCTTTATACGGAACGCGTACTAAGTCGCTTTTTTTAATTATTATAATTTATTACCTTATGATTGTAGTATATCTGGCCTAGATTATATGAGTTTAGAGTCTTTAATTAACTCTTATTTTTGTATAAATAATAGTGACCTCAATAGCTTGGGAATTATGAGCATGGTTATTATGTTATGAAGTGGATGTATGATATTACTGTACTCTACGCATCTCCGTAGGACAACATAGAAAAGGTATCTTGCTTTATTCTCCCGTACTATTTTTTTATTTCCCAAACACCGAGCCCTTTGTACCGTCGCTAGCTTTATAATGTGTGTATCTTTGATAAACATCACTTGAGTTTGTATATGTGGGAAGCTATACGGGGTTATTCATTCATTGTTATTGAAAGTTAATATTCCCACGTTCCACAAACTCATATTGTTCGCTTTTTTTTTAAAATGCCTACATTTCCTAAGCCTTTGTCTTTTATGTAGTGTGTTTCAGGTACGGAAATGACAATTGAACAAATGAATGGGATTCGAGAACTTTGGTCACTTTATTGTGTAAAGAACATCTAATGTATGGTTTTGATTCGTAGAAATTTCAATTGAAAACATTTAACATTTTGTATAGTAGTAGTTAGTAGTGTTTTAAACTACTTTTATGAATGGACAGATTTATTGTACTACGTATAATATATTTTGGTATATAATAGTTTGAATTGTTGGAAGCAAAGCTCATGTGCTGCTTAGGGGTTATTTATTGTATTAATTCTGCAAGTCTTTAATAGCATATTATATGGAGCATTTAATTGCGGGTGTAAATTATTGAATCTGTAATGCCCAAATGAAATAATGGAAGTATTTGCATCAGTTTTAGAATTAGAAATGAACTGATGTTAATGGAAATGCATGTTAATAAAAGTTACATCAGTTATTAATTACAACCGATGTTAATGAAAATACATGTTAATATAAGTTACATCAGTTAGTAAGTAAAATCGATGGTAATATCATTAAAAATACATCGGTTTTAGTCCAGTACCAATGTAATTTAAATGCTATTAACATCGGTTTTGGCACAGAACTGATGTAATTTTTTACCATTAACATCGGTTTGAAAACCGATGTTTTTCTTATAAATTCAATAAACGCCCCCAGAAGCATCGCCCAAAACCGATGTAAATGGGCCTAAATAACCGATGTCAATGACACTTTTTGTGGTTCTTTTGTGATGCTTAATTGGGTCGGAATTTTGATTCTTCTTGAGGAGAATGGACTTTGGTTCTCATGAGAGAAATTGTGCTTCAATGTTGGCTACTTTTGCATAGTAAGAAGGTTACAAGTAAAGAAAATGAAAGAAAGAAAATCAAATAGAAAAAGAGAAAAAAAAAAAGAAAAGATTGTGATATTTGTCGAATAAAGAAGTGTTGATATTGGCAATGGAATTTTGTTTAATAAGACAATGAATCAAATCGATTGGGTATGGCAACATTGGCCAAATGTTGTACAAAACCTCCTTTGCTTTTTGGTTACGGTTTAGTGAATTGGTTGATGATGGTGACTACTCGACCTATTGCCTCCATTTATCCTAAAACGGTGCTTGCACCAACCAGTTTTCACCAAACCCGAGCCTCGATATACCCCAATTGTCTCATTTACATGCATGTCATTTTTATGCTTCTCCTGCGGATGTTGGATGGAGTACCATGTTAGATTGCGGGCATGCTTCGCAAGTCAAGTTAGGAGAGTGATTTTGGCTACTTATTTTCACATAAATCACCTTGTTCTTTTATTGAGTGATGAGTGAAACCCGTGAGAGTCGATGTTTAGGTCTCCTTTTTGGTCAAAGGCTTAATATGGAGTCGATCTTGTGTGTGTCATGTCAATCTTGGGAGTATAGGTACGCACTTCCTCTTTCCCCGCCTAGAATGCGTTTCGAGGCCTTTAGTGTTGTCAATATTGGTTACATGAGCTAGAATTAGGGGGCCGACACTTTGGTGAGACTTTGAGACGGCATCCCCGCTAAAGACTTTCTTTATTCGGTTTTAAGAAACCCCGCTTCAATGAGGCAAGTGTGCATATTTTGATTGATTCATTTTCATGCTTTATTTGATGTTTAATGCCATTTTGAATCAAAATTTTGTAGCAAGACTGCACTTCTTGCAATAGGGAACCTTCCCCTCATAAGGTGTCAAATTGTGAGTTGAAAGGGCTACGGGTGTAGCTAAACCCAATTCGCCTAGTATGAATAAAGTGTGCAATGTATTTAGGTTCCTTGCGGGTCTTAATTCTTTTATGTGGCTTACTTGAGGACGAGTAAAGCTTAAATGTATGGAATTTTCATACACGTCCCTATGACATGTTTCTCCTTACTTTTTATATCATTTTGGTCATTTCTTTATTTGATTTCCGTGTATTTACATGCATTTTGTGCCCGTATTCCCGTTCTATTATTGTCGTGTCTCGTTTTGCAGGAAATGAGTCGGAAATGAGGAAATGGGAACATGCGAAGCGGAATTGGAAGCTGAATGATGAAGAGGAAGAAGAGAAGAGGAGAAAAGGCTAAGAAGTGCCTCCCAACCGGTAGACCGGCAGCCGGCCAGCCGGCTGGAGGCCCCCCTCACTTAGCCAAGGTGGAAATTGGCCAAATACTTAAAGAAACTTCCTAGCCGGCCAGGACACCGGCAGCCGACCAGCCGGCTTGGAATGCATGAAGAAATGGAGAAAAAGAAGAAAGTTGGAGGAAAGTTAAAGAAACCTCCCGGCCGGTCGGCCACCGGCAGCCGGCTGACCGGCCATGCATACCTGATGATATATCTTTCCCTCAAAGTTACAGAAGTCGCCCAGCCGGTCGGCCACCTGCAGCCGGATGACCGGCTGTGAGCACCTGATGCTAACAAATTCTCCAAAAACTTACAGGAGACTCCCTCTAAACACCCGTGACCTAACACCCCTCACCAAACAGCACTCATGACACCCTCACTCACCACACACACCCACGATAGCCACCGGTAGTCACCAGTAATCACCAGCGACATAAACATGACCACCTCCCACGACAACACAAACACGAGCACGGTTCAACCCAAACAAACCCAACAAATATACAAACCTGACACCCCTTTGCGAATTCCGACACACCACCACCCAAGCTACCATCTTTAGCCACCCTGACACTCCCACCGTGGGCGACTCCAACCCACCACCGACTCCATCCCCTTCTTTGGACATGACTCTCAAGAACATGGTCTCATCGATGTAATTACTATATGACGCAACCACCAAGGCTACCCCCTACTTCTAGCGGTCAAACGGTGGTCAAGGTCCGACGCAGGTAGGACACGGCTAGGTCACGGTCAAACTAGGCCACGACAGTTAACGGTGTAAAAGAAATAATAAAAGACGAGTAGTTTATAAGACGGTTTTTATGAAATCTTACCTTGAGGCAAACAAATGAGATCTAAAACCCTCTCTCTCTCTCTCTCTCTCTCTCTATATATATATATATATATATATATATATATATATATATATATATATATATATATACATACATACATGCAACTTATGAGATTTATGTAAAATTAGGTCTTATGAAAGGTTTTGTCTTGCTTATATAGTGGTAGGGTACTCATAATTAGGAAAGGATTGGAAATTACCAACTATTATTATATTATTATTTACTATTCTTACTAGGAGTAACATTATTATAATACTATTATTACTATTATTATTATGTCATATTACTAGTATTATACTTATTAATATTATTATAATTATTATTATTACACCATTTCGTCTCACCGGTTAAAATATAAAATTGAAGAAGTATAATTTATAAAAGAAATTTAATTTATAAGATAAGAAAGGAAATATAAGTTATAAATAAATATAGTTTATAAAAGAGCTTTGCCTTTTAAAATACGTTTATGAAAATACTGTTGACTAACCACTGAACAGGCCTTGAAATACGGGGTATTACAGTCTTCCCTCCTTGAAAAGAACTTCATCCCGAAGTTCACCCACACCTAAAAGTACTCCCCATCATACAACACTTACATGATACCAACATACTTACTACCAACTACACATCACGCAAGGAAAGACAACAACTAAAAAGGTAATATTACATTTCATCCCCCTTAAAGAAACTTCGTCCTCGAAGTTCAAGACACAATCAAGGCAAATATAGGTAACCCATTGAGAACATTAAAACAACAATTACCAAGAACAACAATTATCAAGAACATAAAGATGACAAATAAACACAACCAAACTTTTCTATCATAAAAATGTTATCAAAATATCACAACCATCGAGATTTGATTTTACAATCCTACCCCCCTTAAAATAGGGTTACGTCCCCATAACCCCCATCACTATGGAAGACACTGCACGATATTATTACATCACCAATCAACTTAAAATAACTGAACACAAGAACTATAACAAACGCAACACAATTAGTAAAACCAATTACTTGTAATAATATAAATTACAACACATCTCATAAAAGAACTTGTTCTTAAATATGAAACTAGCTAATACATACATTCATAAAATAACAATAGTTTTACATATCTTCGGTTTATAACAAAATCTGGTATTATGCCTTACTTATTACGAAATTCGTCACATGTATTATAACACATATTACGCCAACCTTTTAATCATAAGATCCTATAACCCGTAGTTAAATTCATATTATCATGTACTAAGGATATTACTCCAATTTGAACAATCAACACATGATCAATTAGTTCAATATCCCATTATTCACTTGAAGTTCATATAAGACAATTACAAGTTTCAGCGACTAAACTAGATCACTCTTCAAAACATAGAGATGCCACAACATACCTTAACCAAGCTAACGTGGTCGTATATTAACATCTCACATCGTCTAACTAAATATACATGTTCATATTAATGACAGCATTTCATTCTTAATTCCGAACATAAATAATTTATTATTCACATGTATGATTCATGTAGAGACAACAATTAAAATATAATATGCAATTGTCAAAATGTAGACTCCAACTTACTTGTCAACAAACATATCATGTGGTAGTCGGCAAAAAAGAAACATAATTAGTAACAATATTAGGGCTTATTTTAAGTATCATAACTTTATCACATACGTATTTCAAGTAAACTTCATATTTATTAAGTTAAGATTTCTATCGTTCACATAGGTACATATTACATAACATCATGCCAATAGAATTACCAGATAAAATTTTCAATTTTGTCGTACACTAGTGATCATAACTTGTGTGATTTTATTATTAAAATCATAGAAACATACTGATAGGAAGCAATAACAGAGTTTGTGTAATGGTAGTGTCACTTTGGTGAAAAATTTATCGATAAATCAAATATTTACAAGGTTAGAAAACATGTTGTATCTTTCAAAAATCACCAATAAATAACCGCTTAACCATATCTTGAGTTTTTATAATTTTTAGAAAATACAGAAAGTTAAAAACATATGAGAACAAGAATCAAGTCTATAGCTTAAGTAATCAATTTATGAAGATTTTTACAATTCACTTGGTCCAAATAGAATTTTATCAGTATATTGTTATGAATCTAAGTCATATCGCAAAATTAACCATTAAATATCAAGACAACAAGTTTTAACGTGATTTATCATTTTGAAAACGTCTAAGAATCCTTTAAACAGTGGAGTTGGAATTATCCGTAAATTATGAGTACATATTAAATGGCAAATTTTACAAAACTATGGGTCGAAAATAAGATTGCACAGTAACATTCTGACCACTGTCCACTAAAACATTTATTTCTCTTAAAACGTCAATCATCTAAGCATAAACCAGCGGCAAATAAAATCTAACACACAGGGTTATCACACATAAAAATTTCGTCCATAGATATTACGTACATATAAAACGGCAGCTAATACAAATAAGGGTAAAATTTGAGAAATCAATCGAGCTTACATCTTTCACAGTTTTCACACATCTCCAACATAATCATATCTTAAACATAACTACTCTTCTCCAATACATGCCAACACCTTATGAACGCATATTATTCATATCATAACATAAGGACAAGTACTTAGTACACAAAACCTTGTTAACAACATAAATTTACACGTCTTAACCTTCAAAATAAATCCTTATAAAGACTCTAATGTCGATGTTATATTTAGAACTCGGTTTAACTCGTAGATACTGAAATTATACATATAGTTAGTAAACATGGTCATCAATTATAGTGCCAGTACACAATCAAGCGAATCTTAACCATGGGATGCAAAAAAAAAAAAACTGAGAAAGAATTTACGTTCACAGAATTATCAACAATTTTAACATACAGATAAAAGAATTTTATTCACTAGTTCGACTATACTTATTCCATAACTAATTTTACACTCTTAACAATAACGTAGTTATATAACACATCAACTTAATATCTATGCTCTAGCGATTATTATACCTATCAATTTCTCCCATAACCCGCATGCTTATACCAATGTTTTAAATTATATAACATATCATATTCATCATGTCTCGTTACTGAACATAATACAACTTGCACATTACTAGACTTATGACGCAAATTCCTAGTTCAGACAATGTGTAGATACCCGTATCTATCGATACTGGCATTTATAGAAACCCCGTCAAACACTCGATGATGATAGGACAACATGTACTTCAAAGTTGGTCATATCGTTACATGAGTTCATTTTACGATGTAAAAGGGACGTTGTCGATGAAACGTTTATCAATGTATTTTTTTAAATGTTTTATTCGTTTGTTTTAATTTAAATGAAATCGTTACCAATTTATTTTATTTTATTAATTTGAATTTCCTTTATTTACAATATTTATTTTATTAAAAATAAAATATTTATTTTATTCTATTTAGAAATTTCATTTGAAAAATCTAATTTCGAAAGTTTTGAAAACGAGTTGTGATGAGTCATATTTATATATACAYTTATGCCTCCCTTTAACTGCATTTTGTATGGATTTCGCGCTAGAATATGTCTTTTAGATGCCTTTTATGTTAGAATGTTGTTACTGCCGCTATTTGGTGTTTAATGCAGAATTGATGCATTTGAGGAGCAAAAGAATGAAATGAAGCACCGCGGAATGRCATAGAKGAATACACGAAGCATGGCACGGATATCTAGAGAAAGAGAAGAAGAAGTCAAGAAAACGAAGCTGTACTCGACCGAGTATGTAAGCACTCGGCCGAGTACAGGAAGCCTTTTGGAAAAACTCGAAGACTGACATACTCGACCGAGTGTCACTAAT
>VHZZ01001393.1:59504-70585 GCA_009801015.1 Silene noctiflora | reverse complement strand
CGACCTAAGATAAAATTCACTCCATAACAACTACATAATAACTACTGAGCTCTCTGTGGATTCGACCCTTTTAATACTACATTTGTTTGTTGTACCAAAGGGTATTTTTGCATAGGTGTGCGATAGCCTATCAGAATGATTTGTATTTTCCAAAAACCCAACAAATCTTTCGATGTTTCCTACTTCGTCTCAAATCCTACCCATTATTTAAAACCTCGACTAAACTACCTTCCATATACTCCTAAACCAAATAGTATCTTTCCATAACCGAATTATAGAGAAAAAAGATATGATTTGATCTCATTAACCTTATTTGATATATTCCCGTACACCTATTTACAAGCCTTTGGAAACTCGTCTTGAGGAAGGGATCAATGGCAAAAATTTGCTCATATAGCATCTCCATACATCCATAATCCATCCCCAAGCTTCAACTTCCAGAAACGAATCCTAAATCGTGCTCGAATGGGCTCGAAAGGTAGAGCATTTGGTTGCTCTATTTTTCGCACTTATTCTCGCGTGAACCAGCCCCTATTTTCCCCCATTTTTCGTGTCCTTATTCTAACTAAGAGTCTCAAAGCTTTGCACTTTCAAGAAGTACTTGTTTTATAGTTTCCAGAACATCTTTTAAAATTGAATTTCCGTTAAGAAACGAGTTCACCAATCGCAATCTAAAATCGCTGCACAAATCAATCTATATCGAGCGTGCCTGGACGGCGTCTATTTGTGCTCGTTTTTTTAATTGGTTTTAAGTTGTTTTTTGTTTTGTTTATTTTTAAATCCTTAAAGTACGAAGTACAAGGATTCAAAAACAACTTTGAAATAAAATTAGGTTGAGTAACGAAGTCACAATCGTCATTCAAAAACATCTTTCGGATTTGATTTTGGTTGAGAAACGAAGTCAGAAACTTCGCGTAAGACCGTCGCACGAAGTGCATTGTTTTAACAAAAGTGTTTGTTAAATTGTTTCAAAAATTGTTTTACAATCGTCTAAGACGCGCCTTCTAGCATCGCTTGCATACGGGATCCGAAAGTGTCCAAGTTTACATGTAAGTTGAGGGTGCATCAAAATACCGACTCTTTTCTCCCTTTGTTTTCTGTGTATGTCGCGGCCTTATGGCCTTTTATTTCGTTTTGCTAATTACTGTCTCACATGTTAATGTTAATGTTAATGTTAATGTTTATAATGTTATTGATGGTTTACATGCTGTTTAGGATGATTAATTAATGTTAATTACATGTCTTAATATGCTAATGTGGTTATTTGTCTTTTATTATTCATAAGTATGTTTAATTTAAGACGATCTTTACATATTTGTTTTTATGACTTAATTTATGAAATAAATTCGGTTTAAAAATATGAGACATGTTTTTAATGTTTAATGTATAACTTTAATTAACATGTTTAGTTCGAATGTCAAATATTTGATTTGCTTACATGTTTAATTAGTTTTAATTCAATTGTCACAGGTATATATTTATTTTATGTCGTATGCTTGTTTGTTTATTAGCTTTATTGTAATTATTGCTATGTACTAACGATACTTTGCAGCGCCGCTAGAGTAAGAATTCTCTAATCTCTCTTTTGATTGTTTTGTTTATGCTTAGAATAATTTAAATGAACATTCATATGCTAAAATAACTTGACAAGTTTAATTGCATTAAATCGACATAGAATTAATGTCACATGTTAGGGTTTAAAAAAATGATTACATATTCGCATGTGATACATAGCCAAATAGTCATTGCTTTGTTTAGTAGAGACCGTTATTACAACGGGCGGGGTTGGGTGTTAATTAATGAAATTAATCAAGCTTCCCAACACGTAATCTCACAACAACCTGTAATCTCTAAATTTGGTTTCTAAATTCCATTTAAAAATTTAGTGGCGACTCTTTTCAAAAGGCTTAAAATGTTTTTATGAAATAAAAGCATTCCCGTCGGCGATTTCCCTCATCTGCAACAGCGTACTCGACCGAGTGTCTGTTACTCGACCGAGTCTGTAGTTGTTATACCTTAGATTTCAGTTGTGCTTGCATGATATAGTTGTGGGATGATATGTGGGATATGATTAAGTCATGGTTACGCCATATGGTCATGCATGGGAAATAGTCGCGCGTGGATAATAGTTTTATTGGGTATAGTAGTCGGTGGTATGCCATGCCATGAGTAACAAGTTTAATACCTATGCAACATCACATTTCTAGCCGACCCTTGTTCCCGGCATTTATAGTCGGTATCGCTTGCGTGTTTGCACGGGAGTACGGTGATAACTTGACTTTTCCTTTTCCTTTTTTTTGTCCTTGATCGCTCGGAGTGTGAACTTCGGGGGCAAAGTTCTTTTTGAGGGAGGTAGAGTATATCGCGCGTGTGTAAAATTCAAAAACTTGTTGTCTTTGTGGAATTTACTTGTTTTAGTAGAAGAGTTGTGGTGTCATGTTAAGTTGTAATGTCATGTGTGTGTGTCTTATGTGAGTAGTAAGCAATGAGACAAGTTATCGTGCGGTGATGTGAGTTATCATCTTACCATGTATGGTGTGTGTCGTGTGGCCTTTATGTGTGTAATGTGATAGATGGGGGTAATGCGTGGTTTTGTGACCAACGGGTGGTGACGATTAGGCAGAGTCGTAATGGTGTTGAGTGTGACCTATCCATCTAGACCATAGCGTTCGAGCAGTCTTTTGTGTCGGGGAGTCGTACTTCGAAGACGAAGTTCTTTTTAATGGGGAAGATTGTAATACCCGCCCTATTAAGAGGCCCATTGACTGACCATATGTACCTTTGACCATGTTAGGCCTTTGATAAGGACCGTTTTTGTAGTCACCTTGTGCTTTGGCCCTGGCACTCGACCTAGTAAGAGCCACTCGGACGAGTGTGGGTGACACTCGACCGAGTGCAGTGTAATTGGTCGAGTACGTTGGTACTCGACCGAGTGTGTGAGCGGCAGCGTAATATAATGTTACGTGAAAGTCATAACTAGAAATCATTTCATTTAATTTCTTTCGCAAAACCTAAAATCAGAACAACTTCTCCCTCTATCTCATTCTTCCCTATATCTTTTGAGACTCCACCTAGGAGACCACAATAGGAGTGGATGTGTGCGTCGGTCCCGGCCTAGTCATCCGTTCATCGTGTAAGGTAAGTCATCGTCACCATCTGTGGATTTTGGGTTAGGGTTATGGTCATTTGTAATCTGGTCATACCGTTGTTGTAGGTGTCGATAGCGGTCTTTCGTGCTCTTGTAAGTGTTGATGATCAGTGCTTCTTGGATTGGTTTTCAGGTAGGGTTTTCCTACTTAGTTGGTTGTGAAATTAGTATGCATGTAAAGTGGCGATCTTTTATGATTATTGTATGATTGAGTTATGATGTTGGTATTGGTATTGTTGTGGGACCATTTTCGGGAGATGGTTCCAACCCCATGTTCGCCTCTTGTGACTCTCCTCATAAGAGAGATGTGTACATTAATGATCTAGGTTTGCTCGTTGCGATGAGCAGGGTTTAGGTGGTAAGTCTGCGGTCCCCACTGGCGACGAAGATTACCTGTTGCGATGGGTAATATGGCCGCGTTACACACCTTGGTGTGTAGTCTGTTACTGATTACTATGGAGTTTGGAGGATGTTTGTTACAGTTGCTTAGGTTGATTATGCCTTATGATATGTTTTATGGTTTCTACAGTTTACTAAACCCGTTCCATGTTTTCAAAACTATGATGATCCATTCAGGGATGGTGAGTAGGATAACTTACAGGTTTAGTAGGGATGGATGGATGCGATGCTGCTTGGGTGTATGCCGCGGGTTAGGGGATCAGATGACATAGCGGTGCTTGTAGATGATAGTAGAGTCATCAGTTTTATCTATCTTTTCTATGTAGTTGAGTTGTACGTCAGTCTTCCATTGTAACTATGTAATGTACCTATTAAATGTTTTCGGATGGTCAATTTGATATACTTACCTTGGGCAACCGGGATGGTAGTGCCCTTGGTTATCAAAGAAGGCCTAGTTAAGGCTCCTTGATAAGTAGGGGTATTACTGTACTTGAAGTTGGGTTCATAATCAATGTTGCAGAGGGTTGTTCATGCATGGATTCGGATGTGCACCCTACACCTGCTTTTCATAATTCAAAAAATTTAAAAATATTTTGTGTAGTTTGTAAATTCAAGACATAAATAAAGTGGAGAAATATTACCACTGTTAAAGGTGTCCACCGTGTAAACCACTTATGGAGGGCTAACACTCGAAACAGGTTTGTCAGCACTTGTTGGCCTGCGTGGATGTTCTTTTTTACGGGGACTAAAATCCATGCCGTCAGTTTCTACGCTTGTCTTACGGTTGTTCGTATTTGGATAAACCAAAGTGGTTTGAGAGTTTTCATAAGCGGATTCCATCGTTGGTGGAAGGTTTGAGGTGCCCGCGGTATGGCCTGTTTTCGGAGAGGTTGTTGGTTCAATTTCCATGCCGTCAACAGTGAGTCCTGCGTCTCGGAATATGGTAAATAAGAAAAAAAAATTTACAATTGGTATGCTGAGCAACAAAATTTATAGGGGCAAAAGAGGTTCACCTGTGTTGTCTTCACTCCTCGACACCGCCGCCATGTGAGGTTTGCGCTGACCAAATTTGACTCGTTAGAGGTTGTGGCCTTACCTAGACGATCTCTTTTATTGTAACCGTGCTCTAAATCAAAACTGTTGGTTTGGTTTTTCGAGGAAGAGGTCAGCACACATGTTTTATACGCCATAATTAAACAAATAATGGGAAATAATCCTAAAATTAGACGTCCTATATCCTTCAGAGGGTGTGTCGGTTGGAAGCTGCTCTGCTTGCTGAACAACCGCTTCTTATTACAGGGGCAATTGGTCTCTAAGGTTGGGCGGTGTAAATTAACAAAGTTTAGACATGCAAGTTAGTAAATTTCTACCTAATAGACTTATAAGGTCCTTATTTTCTAGATTCCCTAACTCCGCGAGTCCTTATTTTGTAGATATGATATTAGTTATATTACCAATTAAAATAGACACTATCATGGATATTACACCAAACTTGCACAACACATTGCACATTTTTAAGTGAAAGTAAATCAAAGCTAATTTCCATGCGTTTCAAAATAAATAACCATGAAAAGCAAAAAAAAAAAAGTTGCTGAATATTTCTATAACAAACAATTTCATTAGTCTTGTTTATGCATCTTCGTACTTGGATAGAGCATAAAACACCCATAATTTTTCAGTTAATAGCGTCTGGTGTAAAACGGCAGTTAAGGTACAGAACTACAAACACCACAAATCAGCCAGAGAAATTACAGAACAACTAACGTCATTCATGCGTTTGAGATAAAGCACAATTCTAAAAATCGCAAGTAAAACTAAACAATCGGTAGATCACAGACGGGACGAATAACGCACAATTTTCTCACATATGTAGGCCAAATCACGCATAAATACAGCCAAATAAATAGCAACAATAGTCCTAGATAAAGCATAGTAGGGGTATCCGGAAACACTACTAAAGCAGCGATAGATCATAGACGAAACAAATCACCCATGCTTAACTCCAATATGTAGACCCAATAAAATCCAAATACAACAAATTAAAGTTCCGAGTAAGAGTAACTATAATCAGTCGGACACCTCCTTGTGTAGTTTCCTGTAATTGTTTGAGGTCGGTAGTTAGGTTTGTGAAATTTGCAAAGGGGAATGCTTTAAGACCAACAATAAAAACATATCGACATAAAATTTAAGCATATAGAGCGCTTCTCAATTTGCCCACAACAGTTGCCCCATCAAACAAATGCACAGTAAGCATCAAAAGTTAGTACGATATTCAATCAGATAGATTCACGGAAGTGAAAACGATATTTTGCATACCTCCGGATTTTGTTGAAGCTATTGCAATCAGGGTGCATTCAGGACTTGCAAAAAGGTATTGCAATAACAGACCTGTGATAATTAAGTACAAGGAATCAGACAATTTTGTTGAAGCTATTGCAGTCAAGGGTGCTTTCGGTACTTGCAAAATGGTACAGCAATAACAGACACATGATAAGTAAGTTCAAGCAATCGGTCCATAACATCATCTATAGAGGGTTAGATAGAATGTGATGTGCCTGTCAGAGGATGGATTTCTGAACCAACTGCAAACCGTGGCTCAGAATTCCGGCAAACATAGCACCATTGTTTCCACCATCCCAACCAGGATAATACTCGAAAATGGTCAAAAGCAATTAGCTTCTGATCCAAATGAATGATATAAGTAAATTAGTTAAATGTTCAAAATGAATATAGAATATAATAGATTTTTACTCCCAAAAAGTGACAATTTCTCAAGCATAACGTATATATGGATCATATTGTATGGGGTAATTCATTTGGGGAGGCAAACGAATGACAATTAAGTATCATCAATTATGAGTTAGTAACGGTAAGAAGGGGGATTGAAAAGGTGCAAAAAATTTAAAGCTATAATAGACCTTTGGGTGAGAGGCGGTACATATTTCGGAACCGCCACCAAAGCAGCGCCCAAGAAGCACTTGCCAATTCGTGACGGTGGTCGTGGGGCGGATAAAACCGATAATGGACCGCGCCGAGGGTTTCCAAGAACTGGCCATCATCGGAAACCATAACCATCTGAAGGTGAAATTGGGGGGAAATGGGATTTAACGGTAAGCATGATGTCTTTCGTTGTCGGTAGAAACCGATTATAGTCGAGCAGTTTATGAAGGTGGTGTTGTGGGGTTTTGATAAAGGCAGGTGGCATTTAGAGATCCGATGTGGCATTTAGTATAATACCCCGTATTTTTAGACTTGGTCAACAGTCAACATTTTATTCTATTTTATTTTAAAGTTATTTAAATGAAGTATTTTATAAAGTTATTTACATTTCTTTACATTTTCATAAACGATAATTATTTTATAACAGATATTTTATGAACTATATTAATTTCCTAAATTATATTAATTTCTTATTTCCTAAAATATATTTATATTTCCTAATTCCTTTCAAACTTCTCCTATTAAGACTACTACATAAAAAACCATTTATGACCTGGTAATTCATTAATTCATAAAAATTGGACGAGTTTTAAAGAGGCAAGATTTCAGGTTTCTATTAATTCTTTATTGCCGTAAAATGTAAGTTCGTAAAATCGTCTTGAAACTATAATGCCTTATAATTGTTTTAGTTTTGACTTAGCTTGACTATGCTTGACCTTGACCCTATAGCTTAGCCGTGACCATGGAGACTGATCTAGGGTAGTTGAGACACCGTGGACTTAACCGTAGTCTGGTGGTTGACCAGGGAGTGGCGGTGGTTGGCCATTTAGCATGGTGGAACCCTGGATGCTTAAGATGAGTTTTAATTCCCAATCTGGACTCGCTTTGACCTGGGCTTGGCTGGGTGGTAACCTTGGTCGTTAGTCGATCCTAGGAGGGTGGCTAGTGCTAGGGTGGTCGGAGATAGTGGCTGGTACGGTGGTTCGTCAGAGTTGCGAGGGATGTGTCGTGAGTAGTTGGCTGGGTCTGTCAAGTTTAGGGGAGTCATGGGTGGTGGTTATGGTGTCGTGAGGCATCGAACCTACTGGTGGGTCCACCGTAGGTCAGAGGAGACCACGGTGGTGGCCACTGGTGGCCTGTTGATGGTTGTATATAGGCTGTGAGCAAGGAAGGAGGGAGTTGGGTATTGCGTGGTGTTTGTAAGGTGTCGTGGTGACTGTGAGGTTGGGTGGTATTGCTGGTGGTGCTAGGTGGTCGTTGGTGGTGGTCTGCGTTGGTGTGTCTCGTGAGCATGCTAGAAATCCATGTCGAAAGAATGTTGTATGGTTCTATACTGAAAAACCGTGTGCAGGTAGTCCAAGCCGGTGGGCCGGCTGTCGGTCCACTGGCCGGCTGGGAACTTTCTGTATCAAAATTGTGAATTTATGTGATGGGTGTTTCCCCGCCGGTGGGCAGGCTGCCGGTGCCACGGACCGGTGGGGAGTCCCTGTAAGTCATTTGGTAATTTATGTGTTGGTTGTGTCCCAGCCGGTGGGACGACCGCCGGTCCACTGGCCGGCTGGGGAGTTCTGTAAATTGGGTTCTATTTTGGGTTTGTCAGGTATTCCCAGCCGGTGGGCCGGCTGCCGGTCCACAGGCCGACTGGGAAGTCTCTTTATCAATTTTTGGAATTTGTAAGTTGGGTGTTCTCCCAACCAGTGGACCGGCTGCCGGTGCCCAGGCCGGCTGGGAACCTTCTGAAGTGATATTTACAAATTTGTTTGAGCTGAGTGTCTGGCCGGTTGGTCGGCAGCCGGTGCTCTGTCCCTCTGGGAACCTCCTGTTCCCTTTTTCTCATTCTTCTTACATGTATACATTTGGTGGGTAATGAGTTTATGATTTGCTTACGTTTCATCTCATGTTCCGCATTGTATGACTCACATGTTATCATTTGTTTACATCTTTATCCCTTGTGTTTCTAATGAATGAAATTAACATTATGCCTTATATTCTTGCTTAACTCGCCTTACGCCCTACTTGTGCTGAGCTGGAAAGTACGGGTTTGCCACTTGTGCTGAGGTGGCAAGTGTGCTTTATCTCTTGTCACTTTTTCCACTTTCGTGCTGAACTGACAATTGGGGTACTCGACCATCGTGTCTAGTGATCGAGTCGGGTGCGGGCTACACTGCCGCATGTCGTGAGTCTGGCAAGATGTAGATTAGGACATACCTAGCTAGTCGTTCTACCAAGGGAAAGTATGTGTCTAGAGCAGTGAGAGGTTGTTATACGTCTTGAATGAGTGCATATGCCATTTTCCATTAGGATTCATCTCGTACTTTTATGATTGTGTGTGGTATCTTGGACATACATTGAAGGTAGCCTCTGAGCCAGATACTTGTATGATTGTGTGTATGAATGTGTGTGGTATCTTGGACATGCTTTAAAGGTAGCTTCTGAGCCGGATACTTGTATGATTGTGTGTGGTGTCTTGGACATGCTTTAAAGGTAGCCTCTGAGCCGGACACTTGTATTGTCATGTTTGTTTTGATCCTATCTGACACTAAAGGTGAGATGCAAGCCTCTAGTTGCGATATGATCCTCGTTTGTGCTTATTCGCTTCACATGCTTAGTAGTGCTTATCATATGCTATAGTTTACTTATCTTGTCGTCTTTCGATTATTCATCAAAGTTCAATGTTTAATGCTTATGTTGATTGTAATTACCATGTATGCTTTATATCTTTAAAGTACTCATTTATGTTCGTTTTGATGTAATGTGGCTAGGAGAACCTTGAGTACCTCCCCACTGATTGTGGCGTTCATGTTTACAAGAATGACAGGTTCCTGAATGGTTATCTTGGGTTCGAAGACGTGTGGCCTAGCGAGTGTTCTACCTTGGACCTAGTCTTATAGTTTGCTAGACTTACCCACCGTACTTTATTTATTCGTGGGATATCTTTTCCCCAAAATTTCTTTCACTTTTGATTGTAAAACTTATTTCTTACTCTTTCGTACTCGTTTTTTTAATGATACTTCGCTTTGATCTTTAAAAAGTTAAAAATCCTGCATTTTTCCGCTACAATTTCTTAAGTTTGATCGTGCTTAATAGCGGGCTGTCATAATGGAGGTTATGGAAATGGAAACCATAGGAACTACCATACACCAGTACCGAGTGTTGCAAGCAATATAATTGCAGGGCATTTGAGTACCCAGAGGAGCTACATCCATAATCAAGGCAATGGAGTTGGTTAGAGTAATGGAGGAAAAGCATTTGGGACAGCATGTCCAATACAGGGGAAAGGGGAGAAGGGTAACTAGTACCTATTGGGTGAATTAGAGTTTTATTATTTATAAGTATTTAAATTAGTAGTAGTTTTAATAAGGTATTAGTTCTGAAACTTCGGGACGAAGTTTATTTTTAGGGGGGTAGAATATGACACCTCATATTTTGAGTTTATTTTTAGATACATTTCCATGTTATGAGTTTATTTTGTGATACATTTTGATACGTTTGATATGGTTAGATAATAAAATGGTTAATTGTGTTGCAATGATAATGAGTTGAAAGGGTACTCAGTTGTGTTGATATTTATTAAGGCTTTTGTAGCATTTCTAGGTAAACTTCGGGACGAAGTTCATTTTAAGGGGGGGAAGACTGTAATACCCCGTATTTTTAAACTTGGTCAACGGTCAACATTTTATTCTATTTTATTTAAAACTTATTTAAATGAAGTATTTTATAAAGTTATTTACATTTCTTTACATTTTCATAAACAATAGTTATTTTATAAAAGATATTTTATGAAGTATATTAATTTCCTAAATTATATTTATTTCTAATTTCATAAACTATATTTATATTTCCTAATTCCTTCCAAACTTCTTCTATTAAGACTACTACATAAACAACCATCTATTACCTGGTAATTCATTAATTCATAAAAATTGGACGAGTTTTAAAGAGGCAAGATTTTAGGTTGCCGTAACAAGTAAGTTCGTAAAATTGTCTTAAAACAATATTGGCTTATAATTGTTTTAATTTTGACTTAGCTTGACCATGCCTGACCTTAACCCTATGGCTTAGTCGTGACCATGGAGACTGGCCTAGGGTAGTAGTGACACTGTGGACTTGACCGTAGACTGGTGGGTTGATCAGGGAGTGGCGGTGGTTGGCCATGTGGCATGGTGGAACCCTAGCTGTTTAAGATGAGTTTTAATTCCCAATCTGGACTCGCTTTGGCTTGGGCTTGGCTAGGTTGTAACCTTGGTGGTTAGTCGATCCCAGGAGGGTGGCTAGGGTGGTAGGAGATAGTGGGTGGTACGGTGGTTCGTCGAAGTTGCGAGAGATGTGTCGTGAGTGGTTGGTTGGGTGTGGCGTGTTTAGAGGACTCATGGGAGGTGGATAAGGTGTCGTGACTCATGTTATTTAGGTATGTTTTATTTCGTTATCAATATCCAATGGCGGAAAAATATTTACAACGAGTTTTATAACACAAAAACCATTGTAAATTCAATATATTTTGTGACACCCCGCTATTTAGGACACAAATAATTTAACATAAAAGAGTAAGTATGCTGCGGAAATGCGAGATTTTTAAAACATTTTAAAGTCCAAA
>VHZZ01001392.1:9795-22165 GCA_009801015.1 Silene noctiflora | reverse complement strand
TCAAGTTCCGGTGAATAGGCATTGATTTGTTGAAAAACAAGTTTTATAAGGGAGTTATTTGAATAAAAAATTATAAAAGGGAGTTATTTCAAAAATGATGACTATATAAGAGAGTTATTTGTAATTCACTCAAATTTTTATTCATCTTTCTCCTCCATAGCTGCAAGTCTGCAACTTTCCCCCTCCCTCAAGTTTTACTCAATTTTAATCTTCATTAATTAACTCCAACTAAGTAAATAGTTAATCAACCATCTAAGTAAAGAATCGCCTAAATCTGTAATTCATCAATTAGCTACTAATAATCTCAAACACTCCATAAAAGGTAGGAGTATAATTTAAATCAAGAACGAAATCAAATAATCTATCTCCAAAATAAACCCAATACCCAGTAACCCCATCAACACCTCCGACCAACCACCCTGTCGCCCTGCACGATCAGGCCACCTTCTATCAATTCTAGCCTCTACCCTCCTCCCTTTAAACGATCAACCTCCAATTTCAATAACGAGAACAAAGCCTACCAATCTGCAACCACCCTATTAGATCTTACTGCTTTTCTTTCGAAGTTCTTACATTACTTGCAAATATTAGAACTGTTATTCATAGTCATATGCCTTTCGCCATTGATTGCATGTCAAGCTCCGCCATTGCTGAGTTTGAGGAGCGATTCAGTGAGTTGACTCGATATGTGTATGAAAAGAAGTTAAGGAGGTAGTTGAAGTTGAATAGTATTTGCGTTGTAAATTGCGAGTATTTGAGTGTTGATCTAAGTATGGAGTAAGAGTATCTAGTGTTGCTGGTTGTCTTGACCGTTTTGAGTTTCGTAGTACTTATGTAACATTGACTTACCGGATTCTTTACGGTTCCTATAATTGTGCAATCTATGCCATTGTTGATTATTGTTGCCTGCTATTTTGGGAGTTTGAAGGTGATAATGATAGAAGATGATAATGTTGTAAATGGGGAGGAAGGTGATACTAATAAGAGTTTTAAAGGATGACCTGATTAACAGGTAGTAGGTCACCCAAGTCTAGTATGAGGAAAAGGTGTTAATAGTTGAGTTTATTCTACAATTAAATGAAGTTTAGAGTATTTTGAGAAGATCACTCATAGTTTGGAGTATTCATATTAAATAATCCTATGTTTGATCATAGGCCAGGTTATGGTTGATCGGGTCATTATCATGCCAAATCGCCATCACTTATATTTGTCAACTCAAGCTATTAGCACGTGAGAGAGAATGATAGGACATGGATAGAGTCGAGATTTACTAGTCGGGTTCAAGCGTTATTTAAGTCTTATATACTAGGTCCGTTTGGTTCACCATAGGAACTTATAATGCGTAGGAAGTTGTTTTTCCCATTAACTGTGAAAGTCATAAGTTTTCTACCTAATAATATGCAGATAGCATTTAAGGTAGCTGTGAAAGTCATCGAGTGATGGTATCTTGAGTAAGATCCGAAACCTGTTAGTATCAAAGTACCCTTGGAGTTCCTTTTATAAAAATATACTCGTAAATTCGTTATGCACCTCTGATGCAAACATCATTTAGACTTAAAGTATATATAATGCACATATTCCAATCTCTTTATACAGTATTAAATAGCCACTAAAATCAGATATTAAAGTTGATGGTTAAGGATAAATCAATTAGTTTTGTAAAAATGCATAAAAATTCACACTTTCATGTACAATGCCAAATTTCAGAATACCCAAATCCAAAGAAAAGAAGTGTTTTTTCTTTCACTCTTTTTACTTCACTCATCCTCCTACTCTATACTAGTGAAAAGTGCAAATACAAATAAAAAGTTTTAACAAAAGCTTCATCCCCTGATAAAGCAAAAACATCCCAAAGAAAACACAATTGATAAACTATTGGATATACATCTAAAATGAAAACGAGTACCACAAAAATTATAGTTATCTTCCTTATTTTCCGTCTGCTAAAGTGAATGACTGTTATGACTTAGTAAATCTGTATGGACTAGCAACCATGCTAGTTTGAGTGTTGTCTGCCACAAAGGATGATGATGTGGAGTCCACCTGGCTAGTTCCATTAGAATTTTTCCATATTTTAAGGGCTTGTAGTAGAGACATATTCAGATTGATTTCATACAGTCTTTAAAGCTGGAGCCGTCTGGTTTTCACTGTTCTACAAGAGAAGATAAGACATTAAGTTGCTCCTTGTTGAATGGGTTGTTAAGGAGATGAAGAACTTGCTCCTTGTTTTGCTAGATTCTCCTCAAATATTTGTGAGAGAGTCTCCATATGTGCACTCAATTGAAAACTCAATTGGGCACTCTTATCCCTGTGCACTCAATTGAAAACTCAAATGGGCACTCTTATCTCTAAGGTGTAGATGCCTACAATGATGAATCAATTTAGACTCATTGTTTGCTGCAATTTGATCTATAAATGTATTACAAAGTTGTTGTGTAATAGGTTGAGTACTGTCTTACCTGATTTAATTAATGAGAATCAAAGTGTTTTTGTGAAAGACAGGGATATTGTGGAGAATATTTGTGTGCGCCAAAATTTGGTAAAGTTGTATAATAGGAAGAGTTGTTCCCCTAGGCTTCTAATGAAAATTGACCTGCAGAAGGCTTATAATTCCATTGAGTGGTCTTTTGTCAGAGATATGTTGCATGCCTTAGACTTCCTTTTTGTTTTTTTGGATAGGATTATAGAGTGTGTTAGTACTCCTACCTACTTTATTGCCCTTAATGGAGAAATGTTTGGATTTTTTTTAAGGGTAAGAGGGGTTTGAAACAGGGGATCCTATGTACTCCTTGTTGTTTACTTTGTGCATGGAGTACTTGAGTAGGGTTTTGAATGTGGCACAGAATATCCCTGGGTTTAAATATCATTCCCTGTGTAAGAAGTCTGGGTTATCATACTCTTTGCTTTGCTGATGATCATTTACTTTTCTGCTATGGAAATATTACTTCAATTCATATCTTGATGGAGGCTTTTGACACCTTTTCTTACATGAATGGTGTTGATGGAATGATCAAGGCTTAAATGCACGAGAATGACCTTGGAAAGTTGTCACTTAGGTATTTAGGAGTTCTCATTTCAATAAGAAAGTCAGGAGTGCTGGACTGTGCAATGTTAGTGGAAAAAGGTGGTGCAAAGAATTAGGGCATTAGGAGTTAGAAAGCTATCTTATGGTGGCAGACTAGTCTTGGTGCAATCCGGGCTTAGTAACCTCCATAATTACTGGGTAAGGATCTTTATATTGCCCAAGAGGATTATTAAGCAAATTAATGATGTGTGCATGAATTATTTATGGCAGGGCAATGAACACTATGAGAAATCTCCCCCTATTGCTTGGGCAAAGGTTTTCCAGTTTAAGAAACAGAGTGGTTTGGGTTTGATACAATCAAAGTTGTGGTACATTGCAGCTATTGGAAAATATGTGTGGTGGCTATCAAGCAAAAAAGACCACTTGTGGATGAAATGGGTGAGTACAGTGTATATAAAGGGTCGGGACTGGTGGACTTACAAGCCTTCATCTTGTGCTAGCTGGGTATGGAGATAGAACGAAGTCTGGGTTTGAAGTCCGTGGCTGGGGGAGTAAGGGTTATTCTATGAAAGAAGGTTATCTGTGGTTGATGTCTGCACATGCTAAAGTTCCTTGAAATGCTTTAGTCTGGTTCAAGATCAGCATGAAAAAGCATTGTTTTGTAGCATGGTTGGTTGCTCAAAGCAGATTGCTGACTAGGGATAGGTTGATTAAGAGGGGGAATGTGTGTTGAAGGGAGTTGTTTGGTGTGTGAAACTGAGGAGGAATATCATGAGCATTTATTTTTTACTTGTTGTTATAGCCATAAATGCTTGAGATTGGTGTCAGTGTGGCTTGGCATTTATATTCCATGGTGCAGTTCTTCCCATTGGTGGAGCAAATGCAGAATTAAACCACTGCTGAGTAAGTAGATTATTGGAGCTGCTTTGTGTGTTCTTTACTACTTGATTTGGCAAGCAAGGAATACTTGTTTGCATGAGATGCAACTAATGGTACATGATAGGATATTGAAGACTCTAAAGAAATTAATTTGTAATCAAATTGTTTACATTGTTAGTCCGAAATTGAAGCAAAAGCATCCTACTTTGATTGGGGGTTTCATGTCCTAATTGGAGTTGGAATAACTCATGATGTAATGGTTGCTGCTTATTAATATTACTTACATGTTTACTAGAAAAAAAAAAAGATTATGAGGAATAGTTATAAGTCCCCTATTTAGCATAGGGTTATGCTCTTTCATGGACGTGATTTACTTAATCATGAACATAAATGACCATTATACCCTTGTCATTATTACATCCCTATTTCTCAATTTATTTCATAATCAATAAATTCTCTCAATTCAATCAATGATGAACATACGACGATTTACAATGTCTGGCGTAGTAACCAATTGAAATAATATTAACAAACAAGAAGGAATGATCTTCTCTTGTAATTTAATTTTATCATAGTGCTAGATGTCGCGGAACAACTTCATCAAAATTATCGGAAAACTTCTCAAGAAGATGGGGTAAATCTCGTGCATATTATTCTAAAATATGTCAACAATAATATGAAAATTGAAAGTAAATGAATAATTATGTATAACATGATGATATGATAACAAATTACTCTGCTAACATTTGATATTTTTTTACGTATCCCATCGACAATTGACATGCATGATGCATAACTATTCTGGATACATGATACCTACACTCGTACCACCTCGCCATAGTAATTTCTTCAAACCCTTATTTCACCCGCCTAAATTAATTGAATCTCTCTAATTTGATATAACGTAGTTAATAAATTAGAATTATTATTTGATCAACATGAGAACTATCGTACATAATTGAGTAATTTGACGGATTTGATTAATTTTATAAGACAGAGAATTAGAGAGAGAGAGGAGAGAGTGTTTTTTTTGTGGGAAAGGTAAGATGTAGAAAAATAATGGCAAAAGGTATATAGAAGAGTATTTTATATTCATGAAATTAATTTTAAATTTTTTTGAAAAAAGAGTAATAAAAGTGAAATGAAGCAAATAATCATTATAGAGATTCTTCCATTTAAAAAAAAGGGTTATTTAATGACAATACTCCAAACTATTGGGGTGCTTCTTAAAATACTCTAAACTTTATTTTAACTACCAATATACCCAACTTTTACATCTATTCCCTTTCACTGAAATGAGTGAAAAGGCTACCTGCTCAGCCAGTTTCTTGCTATTTTACCCCTTCTCTTTATTCACCTATTTAATTACTTTATGAAAACACAATTGATCTGCTTCTTTTTTTATTCTCCAGAACATCAAAGCTCTACAAATTATCAAAAAAAAAAAAAAACTTTCACACTAAAACCCCCCACAAATTCTCTCGAAATTAACAACTCATAAGCATCTAAATTTACATTACTAGCCCTCAATTTCATAAGTCGAGCTCCATATATAATACGGTTTCGATTTCGATTTCGGAATTGGTTTGAGGTTTTGAAATCCGGGTGTCTTGGGTGGTTTCATAGGTTATTAGGTCTAAATTTGAGGTGGTTGTGGATTTACATTTGATGATTGTGAATTTTGAGAAGTGGGATTTGTAAGGAGGTGGAATTTGGAAGTGCAACACTCACGTCAAGTAGCTAACGCCGCCCGCATCCGCTGCGCACATTCAAATTCAAGCACCATTCACGCCTTGAACCACCTTGCTTTTTGAACCTTGAACCGCGTTGTCGCCATTTCACTTTTAATTTTCGAAACCCTAAATCCCCATTTCAATTTGGGGGTAAATTCTAATCTGATACAACTAACACTAAATTTGTAGAATAGAAGAGTCTTACATTCAAGATACCGGAACAAGGTTTCAAAGTCAGACTCTAGTTTGCTTTTATTGGGTACAGGCTGCAATGCTTAGGTGCAGGATCTTCGTTCAGCGGTTACTGTGTATCTTCGTTCAGTGATTAMTGTATGTGAAAGGGAGAGCTTATTTGTTTATATAAGAAAGACTCATAATTGGACTAGGACAGTGAGGCCTTTATGAACTTGATAAAAGCTCTTTCTAAYGTTTTTGTAAAGTAGTTGTCGCGATTTGGTATTAYGGAGTATGTSCTTGTACTGTCTTAATTATTCTATTAGGTTAGTTAGTGTGTTTTTGATTGGTTTCTTTTGGTAATTTAAAGTGGATTTTTTTGGTTTTCCCAGATTTTTAGTATAATGGAGGGGAAAGTGATGAAAATCATCTATGATTAGAAAGGTGAGAGCTTTTTACTTGGTATTACAGGTTAATAATGGGTCAATTCTGTCAAAAGTAAAGGGGTGTAATAGTTGGTTATATTGATAGTTAAATTGTAGTTTAGAGTATTTTGAGAATCACCTTAATAGTTTGGAGTATTCTTATTAAATAACCCTAAAAAAAAGGGTCATAGAGACTCCCTAGCGTGAACCAAACACGAAACACAGCGGTCCACAGGTTACAAATCACAATCCCCGCATTTGACTACAAAGATTCACCACTCCACTCCACTCCACTCCACACCCAACAAAGAAATTAGGAAAGTATGGTCCAAGACAACAACCCAGATACACATCTTCATCATCGTCATCGTCTAAACAACAAACCACCATTATTCTCCTCTTCACTACCTTACTGTGACTTCCTCCTTCGTTTAACCAAAGCTGCCTTAACTCTCTCCTTCCTCCTCTCCATCTCCCTCATCACTTTCACCTCTCTCTCCACCTCATCCACCACCTCTACCCCTCACTTCCTCTCCCTCTCCCGCCCCAACATCTCCGACCCGACCCACACCCACACCCAAACCCGACCCCAACACATCCTCTTCTCTCTCAGTGCATCCGCCGCCACCTGGCCTGACCGCCGCCTCTACTCCCTCCTCTGGCACTCCCCCAACTTCACCCGCACCCTCGTCTGGTTCGACCGGAAACCAGTCCAGCCCGGACTAGACTATCGGGTTTCTACCCGAATCCGGTCTAAGAACCCGTCGGATAGGATAGCGAGGATAGTGAAGGAGAGCTATGAGTTGGGGTTACCAGACGTGAGGTGGTTCGTCATGGGGGATGATGATACTGTGTTTTTTCCAGAGAATGTGGCGGCGGTGTTAGCTAAATATGATCACCGTAGGTTGTATTATGTAGGAGGGAATAGTGAGAGTGTGGAGCAGGATGTGATGCATGGGTATGGGACTGCGTTCGGCGGCGGCGGGTTTGCGATTAGTTATGCGTTGGCGGCTGAGTTGGTTGGGAGGTTGGATGGGTGTATTGCTAGGTATCGTCAGTATTATGGGTCTGATGAGAAGGTTTCTGCGTGTGTTGCCGAGCTTGGTGTTCCTCTTACTAGAGAACCTGGATTTCATCAGGTATATTAGATTCATATCGATTGTTGCTGCTCCTATATATGCTCTGTAGTGGTAGTGGAATCAGATTTTAGTTTGAATTTTCAATCTTTTATAGTTTAAACGCACTGTTCTAGTACTAGTTCGATCCCTTAACTATAAATTCTGATTCCGTCATTGTTAAGTTGGAATACGAGCTAAGAAAATGGGGTGAACATTTGTTTGAATGTTTAAGCATTGCCTATTTGCCTTTTACTTGACTTTACATAATGGTGAAAAGGAAAATGAGTTTGACTACTTGGTGAATTCGATATTATCTAAGTCTAGGGTGACTTTGTGGGTAGTACTAAAACTCGGTATTCAAACATGGCAACATGATGATGATGTATTGATGTCCTATTGAGTTCCTTGGCAAAGTTAGTGTTATGTCTAGAAATTATTACTTTTTTTAATCCCTGAGTACTAATAAGAGGGCAATTACAACTTAATGACATTTGAAAGTCTATGCCTTTATCTCAAGCAGAGAATTACAATGG
Organism: Silene noctiflora; assembly: GCA_009801015.1. Taxonomy (NCBI): domain Eukaryota; kingdom Viridiplantae; phylum Streptophyta; class Magnoliopsida; order Caryophyllales; family Caryophyllaceae; genus Silene; species Silene noctiflora. The sequence goes on along the minus strand of VHZZ01001392.1, from coordinate 14,278 downwards.
CCAACCTGAATGCAGCCATGTATATAACTTTTGGGGACAAAGTTAAAATTTTTAGAAACTAAAGCACCCTAAAAAAGTGAACTGCTTTTTGTGATTTTCAAAATGCAAATATAGACATATAGTCCAATCTCTAAAAGATTGACTCTTGGAATAGGTGAAAGGTCAAGATTTGATTCAATTAATGTTTTTTTGGGTATATATCATGGCACATGTCCTGTATTCCTATGCCATGTGTCTAATGGAACATGTCCACTTTCAATGTTCTCATTCCCAATCAGTGTCCAGGTCATGGTGTCTGATAAAAATATAAATAAGCAGTACAACATTGCAATCGAGTTATAAAGGTTTTTGAGGTTCCTGTAATTACATTTGACTATTTGAGGTGGTATTGAAATCAGTTTGCATGACCTTGAAACCTTAATAATATAGCGGTGACGTTTGAGTGGAGGACTTACTTTTTGTCAATGTGATTGAGGTTAGGCTCTCACTTAGATAAGCTTTTTGTATTTCAAAAATTTCTATTGTGTCAGGGTAAATTGCTTGCCAAATTTCCCATATTACCAGTAACGGAGTATCTTATTGTAGAGTTTTCCCAATCTCAGTCACAGGGTCACAAGTCAAACAGTCAAACTCGCAAGCATGATATCTTATCATTCCCGTGGTGCACGGTAGTGATGAGTGAAGTGGTCGAGGACTGATATTTCAACACTGGAACCAATGACCTTTCCATATGTTTGTGTCTGTCCTTATTCAAAGGAACCTATCCCCAATTTCATGGGAATTTAAATATTACTGAACATGTCTTCATGATGTAGTGTAGTGAGATCTCTATAGTATAAAAGAGAAGACATAGAAAAATATGATTGGATCTTTAGGGGAAAATAAAAATATTTCTTTTACCCCTGCCCCACCACTAAACTCAAGACATTTTATTTCCACTACAACTATTAATCTACATTCTATAAGCTTCCTATTGAACCCGTGACCTTTGGTTATACTGGCTTTGATACCATGTTAGATGAACCATCTCAACCAAAACCTTAAGGTGATGATTGAGGCCAACTATTATATTTTTTCCTATTATCATATATTCTAAATCACATGGTTGGTTTTTATATATTGTAAATTTTTGTATTTGTTGTGGGCTTGATGTAGTTGTTTGTTCTGCTGAAAATCTTAGAGCTATTAAGGCTTTAGTTTACGCATGGTGAATAATATTTGTTAAAGTCGAGAGTTATGGTGTTACATTGTACTAATATTATTAATGTATACTAGAAAAATGTAATGACAAAATACAATCTATTAAGGTGAATTGTTATATTACTCCGTATGTGTTAATTTTAGTAATACATAGTGTTACATATGGAGTATCAGTTGTGTTATCAAATAGACAAATAATGATGGATACCTTTGGTCACAATAAGCTTTGCTTGATGGTTGATTGTTGGTTGGCCGAATCAATGTGTCTTTTGGGATCAAAAGATGTGCCAGTTCACTTGTTACTTTTAGTATAGAAGATCTATACCGATCTGAATGTCTAGAGACATAACAAAAATGATACGGAGTAGTATTTATAATTGCTTTACTCCTTAAGATTTCTATAGGATTTTAGAAGTGTATGTTGATAAAATCTTTTTACACCATTAGTAAGATCAAATTAAGAGAGCAACTTAATTTGATTGTCCCTTCTTCGTATCTCAAAAGTCATATCGTGTAACCGTGTTACTTCCATAGAGGGTTTATATATCTTCACGTGCCTGGAAGGAACTGGTTCTCTCTATAAGTACATTTATTTGTACAATTGTTCCAACATGTTCATCATTTTATTAGGAAGTAGGTTGAATAAAAATTTATATTCAGAAGTTTGTCTAACATCATGAGAAACATGCTACCTGTATCAAAACATTTTGGTCGCAGAGTTCTTGAAGAATTGCCATCATAATATGGGTCTCTCTATAAGATCATAAGAATTCGTTTTTTGGAACTGAGCATAAAATTTTAAGTTATGGGGCTGCTTAGAGCTTGAATTGTTGAAATGCTGAGAAAATTGTAACCTCGTAAGCCCTCCATATGCAATTTGGAGGCTTTGATTTTCTTTCCCCATTACTGTAATGATCTTCCTTAGTCTGACTATGGACTTGATATATCTTCTTTTCACAGCTCGACATTAAAGGTGATCCTTATGGCTTCCTGGCAGCACATCCCGTGGCTCCATTAGTCTCACTACACCATCTTGACTCTGTTAAGCCTCTATTTCCCGGCCAAACCCAGGTTGACTCTTTGAAAAAACTGATGAAGTCATACCGGGTCGACCCTGGACTTACTTTACAGCAAAGTTTCTGCTATGATCACAAACGAAAATGGTCCGTCTCTATTGCATGGGGCTACACTGCCCAATTATATCCATCTCTTGTTTCACCCAATGTGCTCAGCATGCCACTACATACATTTCGTACCTGGCGTAGTAGTAGTGACGGGCCTTTTGTATTCAATACCCGGCCTTTCAGAGATGATGATCCATGTGAGAGGCCCATCATATATTACCTGGACCAAGTTCAGGATGTTGGTGAAGGCAATACCTTGAGTATTTACAAGAGAGTTGCTACTGCTGATGGTGGAGGTGAATGTAAGCAATTAGCATACAAGTATGCGAGGACGGTGGAGACAATTACAGTGACTGCAGTGAAATCTAGCCCTGATATGTGGTTGAAGGTTTGTTTTCTGTCTGTTTATTAAGTCGGAAGAAAGATCTGTCCTTTTTTTAAACTAAAGGTCACTGGCGTACTTGCAATATGAAAAGAGTTACGGTTAATACATATGGGGTCATTTTAATTTCTGTGCATAGTGATCTCATGAGATCATTTATTATGAGAATCTGCGACTTGACGTAACATAAATTTTAAACATTTGGAAAAATCTCAAGCTATACCTCATTGTAGGACATAGTGAGGATTCAAGGGTTATGTGGGTAAAGCTTTGTTATAGTTCAAAATTGGGAACTCACCTTGAAAACGTAAAAGCACACCATGCCACATGCTGCCTACCTTATGAACCTATTACTTATAGTTACTAGTTCCTCGTGGTTCGACTGCTGACAAATGTGATGTGATTTGATGAACAGGCACCTCGTCGTCAGTGCTGTGAGATTACAAATAGCTGGACTGTGAAAAGTAATTTGAGAGTGAAGATTAGAAGTTGTAAACGAAGAGAAGCCATGTCCATATAGAGGTTTCTTAGTATCTGTTGTAATGTACTCAAACTTGACTTGGCAATTAGGAAGGTTGGGTTTAACACGGGAACAAGAGAGATCGTTGTGAACCCCGTAACCAACTTGTTGAAGAGAAGAAGAATTAGTACTAATCTGATGCTCGTATGTAGAATGTACCATCGCCTGCTGAGGGTAAGTTGTAGATCCGGTGGCTTTCATCTTCAACTGTCACCATTCTGTACGCTATGAAACCACGCGATACCTGTAGTTGCTTCAGAGGTGCAAAGGCTTATTGCGATTTCCTGTGGCTATGCAGCATTGTAATGTAGTTTAATTGTATATTGCTATGATTAAGTAGTTTTTGAAATGGAAAGGGGTTAGTTGTACTTCCTGAAAATCATGTTGTAAAATGCTTTTTTGTAGATAATTTGATCAAGTTGAAAACAAGTAAAGTATACATTCTGATTCACAGTAGCAATCAATACGTCTTAATCAAGAATGCTCAACCTTCCTGTGTTCTGAAATATTCAATCTCTTGTTTACTCTGAATTCTCTTTAATTATTGCTCAACCTATTAGGTCCCGCTAATATTATGAAACTTTGGGTAGCAGCCAGCATTTATCTCATTCTGTCTGATCGTTGACAACTTAAATTTACTGGTACCAGTTCGATAATGTTGAATGCGACCATTTAAAGAACTAAAAGTAGAGGAGCTTTTGCTCTCTTCTGGCCTAAACCTATCTCAAATCCGAATTGAACTTGAAGCTGAAAGAGAATACAAATCTCATAATCTGATTGATTTCTTATCCAAATACGAAGTATTCTATTTCACATCACCAATGTAAACATATGTGGGCAGTCTTACTTGAGATCGTCGCATACAAAACCAAGTTTTTAATTAATTTACGAAATGGGGGATAAAACATTTAAAAGGTCCACGTGTAATACTACGGTTTTCTCTGCCTTTGGTTACTCGGCCGAGTAGGAGTAAGTTTATGTAAATTGGAGTCAGAGTCTGTCTGTCGGGTACTCGATCAAGTCCCAAGGGTACTCGATCGAGCCTGCTTACTCGATCGAGTAAGTTGGTATTACGGGCCTGTTTAGTCAGGTTTTGTTAATAACGCGAAATTAAGTATTACTACGGCCGACGGTTTTATTCATAATCACAAATCATAATTTGCTCAAAACCTTTCAAAAACAAAAAGGGAGATCGTTGCTTTGCTTTCCTCGCGTTGTTTGCAAATCCAAGAGCTTGAGTCGTCGGTTTCCGGTGTC